>JASANA010007164.1:0-27124 GCA_030248095.1 Ptycholaimellus sp. GST1_10
TAATCACATCCCATCCATCCTCCCCATTCCCCCACATGAGAGGAAGGAGGGGAAGACGTTGTCCATGATCTTCTTCACCTTTTCGCTTGCTGGGGCTAGTGTAAGGACTGAAGCTCTGGCGGAACCCTCGTCGTCCTCCTCCGAGCTAGCGGCCGCCTTCACTCGCCGCTTCTTCTTCTCAGCTCCTCCTCCCCTTCTTTCTTTCCGCCCTGCAACTCTACCCTCATTGCATTGCCTGGGCTGGGCTGGGGACTAAGGGCTGGTGTACCTGGTGAAGCGCTTCTTGGAGCTTGGCGAGTTCCTGGTCGGAGTCCTCCTGGGCAGCGTCGTCGGCGGCCCACTGCTGGCGAGCTCCTCCAGGTCGCTCACCTCGGCGAGAAAGTCCATCCTCCAGGTCGATGGCCAGCTTCATGCTGCAATTCAACAGCGTTTGGTTTTGGTGGAGAATCAATAGGTCTAAGAACCCACCATTTCGATTTCGGCTTTTGTTCTTTGGGAGGGGGGACCTCTGGCTCTTCGTCGCTTGGAACGTCCATATCCTCCACCTCCACCACTGCTCCAGAAACCTGCAAAATTCTGGTCCTTAGATTTTCGCAACATTCAATTTTGCAAACGAATACTATGCAAGTTCTTTCAATTTACTTCCAGTTCATCGTAGACAGTAGAGGAGGACTCACACAGTTTTGCGCTTCGGTGCTGGAGTTTTCGATTCTTGAGGGTTGGAGGTGTCGTCAAGAGATTCGAGTTACTTTATCCCCTGGAATTCCCAACAATTGTTGCTCATTGTTGTGAGATCCGGCATTACTACGTTTGGAAGGCGGAGAAAACCTTGTCCAGCTCATCACTGCTGTGCCTGGGTCTGCCAACTGGAGGGGTGAGCGGCTCCACTTCTCCATCCTCCTGGCCTTCTTCATCCTCCCCAGTTCCTCCCGCCTCTCCTCCTCCTCGTCCAAGGCTTCAGCTCGTCCAATTCATTCTCCCCCTCCTCCTCCTCTTCCTCCCCCATCTTCAACCTCCACCTTACCTGTCTGCTCCCGCGAAGAAGACCAATCCCACCTTCAGCGTCTCTTTGACGACCTTTATGCCTTTCTTTGAAGAAGCCTCGCTCTCTTTCAAAGGTAATGGTGTGACCTGGACGAGAAAGGAGATGGATTAGTAGAGGTTTAGGAGAAACTATGGCCTGGTGACCTTTCCGGCGGAAGGGTTGATGCGGAGCTTGAATCTAGGGTTTGCGTCCAGCCTTCTCCACGCCGCTAGTCCTTCGTCGTCAGAGTTGGGGGGAGTCGGAGAGGCGGAGTTTTGGCGGCCTCTCCTTGCCCGCTTCTTCTTCCCCTAACCTGTCCCAGATTCCAGAGTCAGATTGCAACAGCTTGGCAAGGGGTTGAGTGCCCGTTGGTGTTGTTGGCAAAGGTCTTAGGGGCTCCGGCTCCTCTTCGTCGTCGCTGAACAGGCCGGCGTCATCCTCCTCTCCGCTCTCCTCCTCTTCCTCCACACGGCCCGCTTCCTCGGCCTCAGCCGCCTTACCACAATGCTTCCCCCTCCTGGACCCTTTCTTGATTTTTGGGAAATGCTAAGAGATTGTCAGGGGTAAACGTGGGTTGCTTTTAGGGGACTATCGCTGGGCTCAGAGGCGAGGCCTCCGTCAGGCTCTGCGGGGCTCCATCTTCACTGCCTGAAGCCTCTTCCCTGCGTTTGCGTCTGAGTGGAGAGAATGGAGAGTGGAGGTGCCTGGTTGGAGAGATTCGATGGAGTCGGAAGAGTCGGCGGCGTTGTCAGCCTGCGCAACAAACGCGTTGTTCCCAGCCTCTTTGTCCTCCGGTAGCACCTCGATATCCGAATCGTTCCTGTCAGATTACTCATTCATTTTGCCGCAACCACTCTTCAAAGCGATATTTCGATGTCAAAAATATCTTTTCACAGACATGGATGTTCATCGTCCAGATCTGTCTAGTCGTCAAGGACTTGGGCCTTGTTGAAATTGAAGAAACCGAGTGCGGGATCGTAGGTGCAGGGAAGGTGTAATTTTTCTTGCCGGCGATCTTCCTGTCCAAGTGGTCGTAAAGAGGGTGCGTAGCAAACGGCCGGTGGTGAGCAGCTGGTTGAAGGCCCCAGCCACCGCCGTCGCCTGCTCCCTGCGTGCTCAAGGACCTGTCCCTGGTAGAAAGTGAAGAAACCGAGTGCGGGATCGTAGGTGCAGGAGAAGGTGTAGTTTCTTGGCGGCGATCTTCCTGTCCAAGTGGTCGCTGAGGGTGCGTGGGGTACGGCCGGTGGTGAGCAGCTGGTTGAAGGGCCAGCCACCGCCGTCGCCTGTCCCCTGCGTGTCAAGGACCTGTCCCTGGTAGAAAGTGAGAAAACCGAGTGCGCCATCGTAGGTGCAGGGAAGGTGTAAGCTTCTTGGCGGCGATCTTCCTGTCCCAAGTGGTCGCTCAAGGTCAGTAGGAGTACCCCGCCGGTGGTGAGCAGCTGGTTGAAGGTCCCAGCCACCGCCGTCGCCTGCTCCCTCGCGTGCTCAGAGGACCTGTCCCTGGTAGAAAGTGAAGAAACCGAGTGCCGGGATCGTAGGTGCAGGGAAAGTGTGAAGTTCTTGGTGGCGGCGATCTTCCTGTCCAAGTCGTCGCTGAGGGTGTGTAGGGTATGGGCGGTGGCGGCTGGAAGGCCGCCGCCGTCCTTGCCACTGCTCCAACCTCGCTGGTTGAAGTGAAGATCGGGATCGTGGTGGCGGAGGGTGTTGGTCTTCTTGGCTTCCTGCAGGTGGTGGTAGAGGATGCATCAACCAGCAGGTGGTGACCGGCGTTGAGGCCCAGGCCACCGCCGTCGCCCTGCTCCTGGTGTTCAACCTGTCCCTGGTAGAAAGTGAAGAAACCAAGTCGGGATCGTAGGTGCGGGGGAGGTGTAGTTTCTTGGCAGCGATCTTCCTGTCCAAGTGGTGGCTGAGGGTGGTCAGGACTGGCCGTGGTCGGCGACTAATTGAAGGTAAGCCACCGCCGTCGCCTGTCCCCTGCGTGCTCAAAGCGGACCTGTCCCTGGTCGAAAGTGAAGAAACCGAGTGCGGGATCGTAGGTCCGGAAAGTGCTGGTTCTTGGCGACGATCTCCTAGGAGTGGTCACTGAGGGTGGTGCGGGTACGGCCGGTGGTGAGCAGCTGGTTGGAGGCCCAGCCACCTCGCCTGCTCCCCTGGTGTACGAGGACCTGTCCCTGGTAGAAAGTGAAGAAACCGAGTGCGGGATCGTAGGTGCGGAAGGTGTAGTTTCTTGGCGGCGATCTTCCTGTCCAAGTCGTCAGGGCTAAAGAGGTGCGTAGGTACGGCCGGTGGTGAGCAGCTGGTTGAAGGCCCCAGCCACCGCCATCACCTGCTCCCTGCGTGCTCAAGGACCTGTCCCTGGTAGAAAGTGAAGAACCCGGAGTGGGTGGTCAGGTACAGGGGAAGTGCTCGTTCTTGGCGGCGTACTTCCTGTCCAAGTGGTCGCTGAGGGTGCGTCAGGTACGGCCGGTGGTCAGCAGCTGGTTGAAGGCCACCACCGCCGTCGCCTGCTCCCTGCGTGCTCAAGGACCTGTCCCTGGTCAAAGTGAAGAAGACCGAGTGCGGGATCGTCGTGCAGGGAAGGTGTAGTTTCTTGGCGGCGATCTTCCTGTCCAAGTGGTCGCTAAAGGTGCGTAGTTGGCCGTGGTGACCAGCTGGTTGAAGGTCCCACCACCGCCGTCGCCTGCTCCCTCGTGCTCAAGGACCTGTCCCTGGTCGAAAGTGAAGAAACCGAGTGCGGGGATCGTAGGCAGGGAAAGTATAAGCCTTGGCGGCGATCTCCTCTAGGATCAACCGGCTAAAGAGTGTGTAAGGAGGTTACGGCCAGTCGTGAGCAGCTGGTTGAAGGCCCCAGCCACCGCCGTCGCCTGCTCTCTGCGTGCTCAAGGACCTGTCCCTCGTTGGGGAGGTGAAGAAACCGAGTGCGGGATCGTAGGTGCAGGGAAGGTGTAGTTTTCTTCGCCACTTCCCTGTCCAAGTGGTCGCTGAGGGTGCGTAGGTACGGCCGGTGGTGAGCAGCTGGTTGAAGGCCCAAGGTTTCCGCCTGCTCCCCTGCCGTGCTCAAGGACCTGTCCCTGGTCGAAAGTGAAGAAACCGAGTGCGGGATCGTAGGTGCAGGGAGAAGTGTTCTAGTTTCTTGGCGGCGGTCTTCCTGTCCAAGTGGTCGCTCAAGGGTGCGTAGGTACGGCCGGTGGTGAGCAGCTGATTGAAGGTCCCAGCCACCGCCGTCGCCCTGTTCCCTGCGTGCTGGGCCTGTCCCTGGTCGAAGATGAAAACGAGTGCGGGATCGTAGGTAGGGAAGGTGTAGCATTTCTTGGCGGCGATCTTCCTGTCCAAGTGGTCGCTAAAGGAGTGCGCGTAACGGCCGGCAAATCGTAGACCGGCGGCCTGGTTGAAGGCCCCAGCCACCGCCATCACCTGCTCCTCGTGCTCGGACCTGTCCCTGGTCGAAAGTGAAGAACTGGTGCGGGATCGTGTAGGTGCAGGGAAGGTGTAGTTCTTGGCGGCGATCTTCCTGTCCAAGTGGTCGCTGAGGGTCGTCAGGGCCCGGCCGGTGGTGAGCAGCTGGTTGGAGGACCCCAGCCACCGCCATCGCCTGCTCCCTGCGTGCTCCAAGGACCTGTCCCTGGTGGAGGTGAAGAAGTTAAAGTGGGCAATACGTAGGTAGGGGAAGGTGTCGTTTCTTTGGGCGGCGATCTTCCTGTCCCAGTGGTCGCTGAGGGTGCGTAGGTACGGCCGGTGGTGAGCAGCTGGTTGAAGGTCCCAGCCACCACCGTCGCCCTGCTCCCTTGCGTGCTCAAGGACCTGTACCTGGTCGAAAGTGAAGAAACCAGTCCGCGGGATCGTCGGTGCAGGGAAGGTGTACCGTTCTTGGCGGCAATCTTCCTGCTCCAAGTGGTCACTAAAGTCGTAAACCAGCCAGTCGTTGAGCAGCTGGTTGAAGGCCCCAGCCACCGCCGCCGTCGCCCTGCTCCCTGCGTGCTCAAGGACCTGTCCCTGGTGAATGAAAAGAAAACCAGTGCGGGATCGTCAGTTGCAGGGAAATCATTTTCTTGGCGGCGATCTTCCTGTTGCAGGTGGTCGCTGAGGGTGCGTAGGGTACGGCCGGTGGTGAGCAGCTGGTTGGAGGCCCACAGCCATTTCCTGTTGTTGCCCCTGCATCTTCAAGAGGACCTGTCCCTGGTAGAAAGTGAAGAAACCGAGTGCGGGCGGTCGTAGGTGCAGGGAAGGTGTCGTTTTACTTAGCGACGATCTTTTTCCTCCAAGTCGGTCGCTAAAGGTGGTGAGGGTCAGGCCGTGGTGAGCAGCTGGTTGGAGGCCACCACCGCCGTCGCCTGCTCCCTGCGTGCTCAAGGACCTGTCCCTGGTAGAAAGTGAAGAAACCGAGTGCGGGATCATACGGTGCCGGGAAGGTGTCATTTCCTTGGCGGCGATCTTCCTGTCCAAGTGGTCGCTGAGGGTGCGTCAGGATTCGCCGGTGGTGAGCAGCTGGTTGAAGGCCCCAGCCACCGCCGTCGCCCTGCTCCCTTCGCTGCTTCGAGGACCTGTCCCTGGTAGAAAGTGAAGAAGGCCGAGTGCGGGATCGTAGGTGCAGGGAAGGTGTTGGTTGCTTGGCGGCGATCTTCCTGTCCAGTGGTCGCTTAAAGATTGCGTAGGGTACGGCCGGTGGTTGGCCGCTGGGTTGAAGGGCCACCACCGCCGTCGCCTGCTCCCTGCGTGCTCGAGGACCTGTCCCTGGTAGAAAGTGAAGAAACCGAGTGCGGGATCGTCAGGTCCCCGGGAAGGTGTAGAGTTTCTTGGCGGCGATCTTCCTGTCCAAGTGGTCACTAAAGTCGTAGGGTACGGCCGGTGGTGAGCAGCTGGTTGGAGGTCCCAGCCACCGCCGTCGCCTGCTCCCTGCGTGCTCAAGGACCTGTCCCTGGTAGAAAGTGAAGAAACCGAGTGCCGGGTAGTAGGTGCAGGGAAGGTGTAGTTCTTGGCGGCGATCTTCCTGTCCAAGTGGTCGCTAAAGTCAGTCAGGGTACGGCCGGTGGTGACCGCTCGCGTTTGGAAGGCCCCAGCCACCGCCGTCGCCTGCTCCCTGCGTGCTCAAGGACCTGTCCCTGGTTGAGGAAGGTGAAGAAACCAGTGCGGGATCGTCAGTTGCGGAGGTGTCTAGCTTGGCGGCGATCTTCCTGTCCAAGTGGTCGCTGAGGGTGCGTAGGGTACGGCCGTGGTGAGCAGCTGGTTGAAGGTCCCAGCCACCGCCGTCGCCTGCTCCCTGCATCTTAACAAGACCTGTCCCTGGTCAAAGAGTGAAGAAACCGAGTGCGGGATCGTAGGTGCAGGAAGGTGTAGTTTCTTTTGGGCGGCGATCTTCCTGTCCAAGTGGTCGCTAAAGATGCGTAGGTACGGCCGGTGGTGAGCAGCTGGTTGGAAGGCCCCAGCCACGGCCGTCGCCTGCTCCCTGCGGTGTTCAAGGACCTGTCCCTGGTAGAAAGTGAACCGATCCGGATGGTCAGGTGCAGGAAGGTGTAGTTTCTTGGCGGCGATCTTCCTGTCCAAGTGGTCGCTGAGGGTGCGTGCAGGTACGGCCGGTGGTGAGCAGCTGGTTGAAGGCCCCAGCCACCGCCGTCGCCTGCTACCCTTGTCGTGCTCAAGGACCTGTCCCTGGTAGAAAGTGAAGAAACCGAGTGCGGATCGTAGGTGCCGGGAAGGTGTAGTTTCTTGGCGGCGAATTCTTCCTGTCCATGGTCGCTGAGGGGGTGCGTAAGGATTCAGCCAGTAGTAGCAGCTCGTTGAAAAGGCCCCAGCCACCGCCGTCGCCTGCTCCCTGCGTGCTCAAGGACCTGTCCGCTGCTCCCTCCTCCACTGCTCACACTGCGTGCTCGACCTTATTCTACCTGTTGTGCTCTCTGTTAATTGGCGGTCGTTTGCTGTTTGTAGTAGGTGGTATGCATTGGAGAGATGAGCGTGAGAGGAGATCAGGATCGACGGAGGTTGAGGGGGAGGGTGAAGGAAGGAGAAGAGAAGGATGGAGCCGAGCTCTGCGGTGCCAGGCATACAGAAGATCCTCGAGCGCAGTGCTAAAATCATAAACACGCCGCCAAGATACTCACCGACGTTTCGTGTCTTCCCGTTCATGCTTTGAATGATTCGTGAATGCAGAGAGCTACTCGCGTGTTATTGGTTGATGCAGTGATGATATTGAAGTTGCAGTTGGAGGTATACAGAAACGAGTAGAGAGCAGAAGTCACGCAGGGAGCAGCGACGGCGGTGGCTGGGGCCTTCAACCAGCTGCTCACCGCCGGCCGTACCCTACGCACCCTCAGCGACCGCTCTGGACAGGAAGATCGCCGCCAAGAAACTACACCTCCCTGCACCTACAATCCGCGCTTGGTTTTCTCGGCTTTCTCCAGGGACAGGTCCTTGAGCACGCCGAGCAGGCGACGGCGGTGGCTGGGGCCTTGGACAGCTGCTCACCGCCGGCCGTACCCTACGCAGCTCGGCGACCACTTGGACAGGAAGATCGCCGCCAAGAAACTACACCTTCCCTGCACCTAGATCCCGCACTCGGTTTCTCACTTTAGGGACAGGTCCTTGACCTACGCGGGAGCAGGCGACAGCGGTGGCTGGGCCTTCGACCAGCTGCTCACCACCGGCCGTCCTTCTAGCCCTGCCAGCGACCTTGGACGGGAGGTGGCCGCCAAGGAACTACACCTTTGCCTGGCCTACGATCCCGCACTGTAACTTCTACCGGGGACGGGTCCTTGAGCACGCAGAGCAGGCAACGGCGGTGGCTGGGGCCTTTGGACCAAGCTCACCACCCGGCCCTGTTCTTGCGCCTCCCTGCAGGACCAGTTGGACGGGAGGCCGCCAAGAGATTACACCTTCCTGGCCTACAATTGCCGCACTGCAGTTTTATTTAGTTTTCTTCTCAGGACAGGTCCTTGACGCGCAGAGCAGGGCGACGGCGGTGAGTAGGGGCCTTCAACCAGCTGCTCACCACGGCCGTACCCTACGCAGCCTCAGCGACCACTTGTAGGAAGATGGCCGCAACTACACCCCTTCCCTGCACCTACGATCCCGCAGCTAGGTTCTTCACTTTCTACCAGGACAGGGTCCTTGACGGGCGGCGGGGAGCAGGCGACCAGCTGACCTTCGACCGGCTGCTCCGCCACCGGCCGTACCCTGCGCCCGCCTAACAAAGCCGTGCGACGGGAAAATCCGCCGCCAAACGCGCCTTCCCTGCACCGCGATCCGCAGGCTGGGTTTCTTCAGCTTCTACCAGGACAGGTCCTGAGCGCGCAGGAGCAGGCGACAGCAGTAGTGGGGCCTTCAACCAGCTGCTCACCACCGGCCTAGCCCTACGGCCGCCTCAGCGACCACTTGGACAGGAAGATCGCCGCCAAGAGAACTGCACCTTCCCTGCACCTACGATCCCGCACTGGTTCTCAGGGACAGCGCTTGAGCACGGCGGGGAGGGGGCGGAGCGGCGGTGGGTGGACCCTTCAACCAGCTGCCACCGGCGTACCCTACGCAGCCTAGGCCGGCTTGGACAGGAAGGATCGCCGCCAAGAAACTACACCTCCTGGCCTACAATCCCAGCCGCTCAGACTCTTTCACTTTCTACCAGGGACAGGTCCTTGAGCACAGGGACGCGGAGACGGCCGTGGCTGGGCCTCAACCAGCTGCTCACCGCCGGCCTCGCGCACCCTAGCCGACCACTGACAGGAAGATCGCCGCCGAGGGACTACACCTCCTCCTACGATGCCGCACTGTGGCTTCTACCAGGGACAGGTCCCTTGAGCACGCAGGAGGCGGAGCGGGGCGGCTCGGCCTCCGCACTGTAGCCACGGCCGTCTCCGCGACCCACTTGGAGCGGAAGATCGCCAAGGACTACACCTTCCCTGCACCTACGATCCCGCACTGGGTACTCACTTCTCCAGGGACGGGGCTGCCCTTGACACGCAGGAGGCGACGGCGGTGGCTGGGAGCCTCAACCAGCTGCTCACCGCGGGGCCGTACCCTACGCCTCCTCACGACCCACTTTGGACAGAAGAGTCGCCGCCGAGAAACTACCAGCCTCCCTGGCCTACAATCCACAGCTAGGCTTCTTAGCTTTTCTACCGGGACAGGTCCCTTAGAGCGCGCGGGGAGCGGCCGAGAACGGCCGTGGCTGGGCTTCAACCAGCTGTCCACCCAGCCACCCTACGCAGCCTCACGACCATAAACAGAAAGTCGGCCCCGCCCAAGAACTACACCTTCCTGCACATCCCGCAGCTGGGTTCTTGCTAAGCTTCTTACCAGGGACAGGTCACTTGAGCGCGGGGAGCGCGCGACCGGCAACCTCACTGAGGCTTGCGACCAGCTGCTCCACCCACGCCGCCGTACGCACCCTCAGCGACCACTTGTCGACAGAAGATGGCCGCCAAGGAGCGCCCTTCCCTGCACCTACAATCCCCGCACTCGGTTTTCTTCACTTACCGGGCGCGCTGTTGGGCACTTTTCGGCGGGGCAGGCGACGCGCGCTGGGCGACCTTGGACCGGCTGCACCCACACAGCCCTCAGCGACCGCTTGTAGAACAGGAGCTCGCCGCCAAGGGAGACTACACCTTCCCTGCCGCCTAATCCCCCGCGCTCCGCTTCTTCACTTTCTACAGGTCCTTGAGCACGCAGGGAGCCAGGCGATGGCGGTGGCTGGGGCTTCAACCAGCTGCTCACCACGGCCTCCTACGCCGCCCCTCAGCGACCACTTGGACAGGAAGATCGCCGCCGAGAAGCGCGCCTTCCCTGCACCTACGATCCCGCACTCAGCTTCTTCACTTCTTCCGGGACGGGTCCTTGAGCACGCAGGGAGCAGGCGACGGGCCGTGGCTGGGGCTTCAACCAGCTGTGCTCACCACCGGCCGTACCCTACGCACCCTCAGCGACCGCTTGGATCGCCGCCGAGAGCTACACCCTTCCCTGCACCTACGATCACACTCGGTTCTCCGCTTCTCAGGACAGGTCTTGACGCGCAGGACGACGGCGGTGGCTGGGACCTCAATCGGCTGGCACGGCCGTCTACGCACCCCCCCCCTCGGCGACCACCTGGACAGAAGATCGCCGCCAAGGAGACGCGCCTTCCCTTGCACCTACAATCCCCGCACTCGCTTACTTCCACTTTCTCCCAGGAGAGCAGGTGAGCACGCAGGGAGCAGGCGACGGCGGTGGCTGAGCGCTGCGCCACCGGCCGTACCCTACGCACCCTCACCCACTGGACGGAAGATCGCCGCCAAGGAGAAACCTACACCCTTCCTGAGCAATCGTATGTAACTTCTTTCGTTCCGTTGCGTATTGCTTATATTTTAAAATCTTTTATAAAGTCCAAGATATATATCTGCCTTTGTGAATACATTATTTTTATATTACATGCATATATATTATTTGTATTTTGTTTATTATATTTTACAGAAAACTAAGAGATAGCTTTAAAGTATTTTTTATTATTTCAATGATTTTATTTTTACCTATTTAAAATTAAATTTAATTCTTGTTGTAGTTTATTTTTATGAAATTTTCTATATTAATGTAGTAAATAAGAAAAATTATTTTCATTTATATATATATGAGCAATACATGTTAATGTTTAAGTTATTACTGACTACGAGTTAAGTATACTAGAGAACAGAGTATTCAGAGCCAGATCTAAGGTGCAGGAGCTGCCATGTTGTGGCTACGCTCCAGACAGGAATCACGCACCTTACAGTACATTGACATTACTGAAATTGTGAATCCACGCTTCAGTGTTTTTCTCTCTTAGCTGGTCTCTTTATAATGATTGCAATCAAATTAGCCTGAGCATCATTTATTTGATTCATCTTATCATGAAACTAGCTTCGGCTACAAGGCAATTTAATTAAACTTTACTCTTATTATGAAATTATACTTACAAAGTTTTGAATCTCTAAAGAGCTAAGAGAGCCCAGAAAATGTTGGCCACCTTAGGATGAATGTTCAGATAGAGCTAAAAATAAAAAATAAACATTGGTTATCATTGAAAAAACAATAAAAAATATATTGCAATGAAAATATATTCTTTTGAAAAAAGAATTTTATTTGTTTTCCCAGCTTTGTGTTTTTGTTACCAACAGCATTTGTTTGAATTATTTAAACTTCTTCATGCTCTACGTGTGCTTTAACCTGCCATAAAATTATAATATTACAATTGTGAAAACTTTCTGGGCTCTCTTAGCTTTTTAGAGGTTCAAAACGTTGTAAGTACAATTTCATGATAAGAGTTTAAAATTTAATTGCATCGCCCTATAACCCAAGCTAGTTTCATGATAAGATGAATCAAATAAATTTCATTACCTTGATGCCGAGGCTAATTTGATTGCAATCATTATAAAGAGACCAGCTAAGAGAGAAAAAATACTGAAGCGGAGATTCACAAGTTCAGTTATTTCATCCACTTTGAACAGCCAAAGACCAAAAAACAGCCTAAAGCCCAATACAATGCTTTAAGTTTAAGTTGATGATGGGCTGCTGTGTACCACTGCCTGGTAGAAGCCCATGAAGACCAGAGTTGTACATATGGTTGTTTGGTATCAAATCATATCTGTTTTTGAGCCGGTCTCATATCCAGACTTAAAATAATCTTAAAAGGCAGCATATCTTAGTAAGGGTTTTTACAGTACACTCTATAGGTCAAAAGTGGCCAAAAAAATTTAGTTCAAAATGTCAGTGTTTTATGGTCAGGTTTTGTGTAACTTTTTACGTGGGTTCCGAATCTGTGCTTGCTTTTGCCCTCCGATCATCCTAGCAAACATTCAAGATTTTCGATTTTTTTGTAAGAGTCAATCAAATTTACATTTAATCAAAATTCATTGTACCCTTACGTTCAATCGAATTTCCAACCTCAATTTCGGCATGAAAAAAGGAGGCTGAAAATCAAAATGCTGGACCCACCATGCCACCCTCCAGGGTCGATATACTATAGTGACGTTGAGACTGGAGCCCCACTTATTGCCAATCCCCATGCCGAGCAGAACGCACGGCGGACGGCGGATGGATAACGGACAGACACTTTTTTAAAAGTTTTTTGTCCATAACTTGGTCAATTCTTAACCACATTCAACAAACTTTTTTTGATTAAAGCTCTGTGTTTGCTGCGTCCATTGAGCCTCTCGAAGCTCTGTAATTTGCCCATGAGAAATATTTGGCAGGTAATCATATTTTCAAAATCCGTAATAGGGGTTGGTCCTTGGCTAAGAAGGGACCGTGCTTCCGCTCGCATGGCCCCGATAAGCAGGAATTGTGCTGATGCTATCCTTCTCAGCCTGCCTCTTCTACAGAAAACAAATCCACCGCCACAACAAGCGCCATCTCTGAACTCTATTCATGTCTATCCTGGAGGTACCAAGTAAATGTTGACGTCTCATGCTGAAAAGGAAAAAAAGCTCCCACAAGCTCAGCCTGCAACCAGGAGAACCAGCCTCATCGTAAACATGACCCTTAGTTTAATTGCAATAACAACTCCATAAATTGCCTTGCTGGGATCTAAGTTCCTCTATGATAAGATCAGGACAATTCTGATAAAGGCATCAGCATCAGGCGAGTTAGGTGAAATACAAAATATAAAGATTGAGATTGATTGATTGGCTGATTGTTAAAGATTGAAATTGAATTAAATTTAGATTTACAATTGTCTTCAATAACATAATTTTAATATTTTATCTACAGATATACAAAAAGTACAAATAAAAGGGATCACAATAGGGACTAGGGTAATAATAATGAAATATGGACATAATGTAATTATTGAATGACTTCGGGACATCCTGCAAGGCGTGCCAGAATAACGTCTAAAGCAAGATTTGGAACAAGCACTGCAAGGTCAAGAATAGCACTACCAATGTTGATATCTTCAAATCCAAGTCCAGGGCTTATTTGATTGGCAATCATAAGCTGCAGAAAAATGGCAAGACTGATAGTGTTTCCAATATTGGCCAAAATTGAAGCAAAGCTGAAAGTGCCAATAGAATATTCCAAAATTGTTATTGTCAAAAATTGGATGCCTAACATGATTCCAAGCAGTGTAGTACGGTCTTGACTTTGTGCAAGGATTGTCTTAGTTCCAAAGTGAGCAATAATGATGCAAAGCATGGGACCAAGAGCTACCGGAATTGAAGTAACAGAGTAATATGCACTAGTCGAATAGCCTGCTATTATACCACTAATACCTGCTAACTGAATGATGATCAGGTGACGGTCTAGATTGGTTGGTTTGGCAGCAGCTACATAGTAAATATACAATGCGGGGATGATGACAAATGTACCTATGATTGCTATGCTTGGTGTAAGAAAAAGACCAAGTACAAGACCACCAAGAGTTCGTCCAATACACTGCCCCAATTCCATCGTAACCAGCACAACAACAGCTAAAGCAAGGCTTTCCATGGACTTTCGGCTTTTAACTTGTTCTTCATTAATTTGAGTGATATCTGTCAGAGCATTGGATAAGGCTTTGCCAACTTGTTTACTTGTACTTGAGGTAAAATTGTTAACGTTTTCAGAGAAGATGACTGCTATTTGAGCTGCTCTTGTTCGTAGCTGGTCTGCACCCTCACGAATTTCAGTACCTAATTCTCTCACCACATCCATAATAACATTACTATTTATATCAATTGCAGCCATAGTGTTCACCAATTTCAAAATATTTATGATTTCTAACCTTTAGGATATAAACTTATGAGAGGTGAATGTAATCATTAATAAAAATCTGCAATTTTTCTTAAATGGATGTTTTATGCAGCTAATTTAGTAATGATTGTATTTATTGGGTGACAATTTATCAGGAAGGCAAATGTGAGAACTAGGGTAGTGAATTTCCTATCAGCAGGAATTGAGCAATATCAAGTGACATCTAAAGCACGATTTTGTTGTGAAGATGGTTGTGTTTGACATGTGATTCCTTGATTGGGTGCTGTGGCACCTACAGGATGTCCCTTGCTATTCTTCTGGCTCACCCAAAATGATATAAATAAATATATAAATGCTGCCAGGCCATGTATGGAATAATTAACTATGAATCGATATATTTCGAAAACATGAATCTAAGCGAACTGATGGTTTGGCTTAATGGACGAAACATGTTAGTTCAACCACTGAAATCAACTTTCAAAACATATGCAAAAACTGGTGGAATAGATCTGAAAATCAGAAAAGCTCATGAGGGTTATCTATCTATTGTTGAATGTTTAGACCAAGTTAGCAAACACCTATCTTTCTACTCGTATATACATGGAAACACCATTTATGCATTAGAATTTGGTAAATGTGGGTACCATGAGGGGGGTGATTTATTCGTATCCATAATTAAATCAACTATAACTCCAGAGCCATGCAATATTGTTTGACAAAAATTTAGCACAAGTTGTCCCCATATTGTACAAAGCATCTGTGGCAAAAAATTAAAATGTTACCGCGAGCCCCGACACCCTCAGCCATCTATAGAGAGTACTCAACTTTGTCCTCATATATATATATATATGTATTTCTGAAAATGGATGCCGCCCCGCAAACCAACAACGGACAAACTTTTTTCTGAATATTATTATTGGGTTGTCACCTTTTTTACCTTTCGTTATTTTTTCCATAACTTTTCATTTGGAAGATCCATTATCCTTAAAGCATCAACACATTTGTTCAAATCGCAATTGCTGATTTTAATTTTTCAAAAACAGTGATAATTGCTCAGTTACTGGAAATAAATTTAGTTTTAATCAAATTGTAGTTATATATATATATAGTTTGTTGCTCATTTTATGCTCTCATTGGAATGAAATTCTCTGACCAACTAGAAGTCAATTTATAGCTGATAAAGGCGAGTGTTTCTTGGTGTTTGAATCACCCTGTATAACCACCAAAGTAATTGTAATCTTTTGCATGGGTCAACGTAAATGTAGCAGAGCTGTGCTAGGGTTTTCAAGTTCTTGTTTTGACCAAACGTATATCAATGAACAGCTTCTTGAGAGATTTTCACTTGGTCCTGCAATATCTGCAGACGTGAACATATGATATATTATTTTATATTTATATTATATTATAAGTAATATATTTGTTTTCTTTCTATGTATTCTAACCTTTCTAAGTTGTATGATCCTTGTCTGTAAAATGAATGATTTAAAAATGTTTAAAAGAAAGATACTACAAAGACTCAAATTTAGTTTGTAATTGCCTTAGCTAAAGCTAGAAAATCAGAAATCATTAATTAAACATTAGGAATGAACAATATAAAAGATTTGTCTAAGGAATCAAAAGCAAAGACAAAATCAGCCATGCACGGTGATCATACATCGCATTCATACGTTGTTACAAGCGTGTCAGATCAACCTACGCAGGCCATTTCTGCATCAAACGTGTCTGGTTCTCAATCTTCCCAACCAAAGCTTATACTTCGCCTTAGAAATGAACAGAAGTCAACTAATGAATCATCTGAACAGCATGTATCATGGGCTAGCGATGTCATTGATAATGAACATAGTGGCGGACGAATATCAAACTGTTGCTGCATCTATGTTAAGCCAAGACGCTGGGATGAAAGTGAGAGTGACTCTGACGAAGAATGTGAGACAAATCATTGCCGTGGTCACACAGAAAAACGTAAGGCCTAGTTACCTAAACCAATTACTATGTAACTTTTTTGTTTAAATATTTATCAAACTTAATGTAAGTGTACTACTTTTTCATTTATTGTTGCTTAAAATAAAATATTAAAAGGTCCAGCATAGCTCAGACTAATAAGTATATCTGGTACCATTGGCAAGCCAAAAGTGGGTCTCTTTTCTCAAATTTTGTAATTGCCTCGAGCAAAAAGTCAGGGAAATAAATCTACTACTAGTGGAATCTGCTGCTTGGACAGTTGCATTTTGTTTTTGGCGCGCAGTTCAGTGTCTCTTTCCATGTGCGCCAAAAACAAAATACAGATGACGCAGCAGATTCCACTGATTAGTAGATTTATTTCCCTGACTTGCTGCAAAGCAATTTGCGAGAAATCCACTTTTGGCTTGCCAAAATGGTACCGGATATTTTCTTTCACTTTTTTAATATAGTATAAAACATATAAATATAAATTTTGAGTAATTTTTGGTTATATATTTATTTCTTTAATTATTTTAATAAGATAAAAAAAGTGAGAAAAATAGTAAGTAAAAAATAAATTTGTTTAGAAAATTATAACAATTTACAAAAACGAAAAGTACAATGCAAATATAATGACTAACTAAAATATTTTTTGTGATTTTTCTTGACATATTCTCAAGGCAATCGATTTTTGGGAGAAAAAAGCTTTACTTTAGGCCTTCCGATGGTACCAGTTGTTTTCTCAATTATAAACACACAAAAAGGAAATCTTATGCCTGAGAGAGATTCAAACCCAACAGTTTCATATAGCTGACCAATCGCTTACACCACTACACCACTGATGCACATATAACCCTGAATGTCCTATTCGGGACCCAGGACACTCAGGACACTCAATGGACCCTCTGGACACTGCTAAAAATGGTCCACTAAACGGGACCCTGCATTTTGATGATGGATAGCTCAGGCCCTGGAGCAGCTAGGCGCGAAATTCCAACGCCACAGGATTGCTTAAAGTCTCGAGAATTGCCCACAATTGGAATTTTGCACTTAGCCCCAGTAGATCGGGTGCAAATTAAGTTTATCTGGAAAAGGTCAGAAAAGTACCCTCAGTGGGTCCCAAATAGGGCAAAATTAAGTGGGACACTGATTAAAAATTTTTGAGAAGGGTCCCGATTAGCAAAATTATTAACCAGGACACTGCCCCGAGGGTCCCTATTAGTAGTATTGTTAAAAAGGACACTCACGTAATTTAACATTTTCCTAAGCTGAGACATTTCTGTGCCTGATGTGGTATATTGATGAATGTTTTTTGGGATGCTGAACCTAAGGCAAAGTAAGAAAGTGATTTTTGTTTTATTATGTCCAATTGTTCCATGCTGCCTTGTTGTGCTTCATTATGACAAATAATTTGAGGCAGATTGGTTGCACAAAAAACTCACTGCGTCACCAGAGACAGAAGGATGGGCAAAGAAGCATTCTATGTGCGATGTGCAGGCAGGCACTGTGCATGGCAAAGGACACTGTAGCTGAAGGAAGTCATTTATATCGATCTTTCCTCATTTCATACATTATAGCACCTGGTCATTCTCATTTTTGTCATCTGTAATTTTTTGTTTGTTTTAAAGCGTCATTTTTTGGAGACAAGTTGGCACCGCTCAATAAAGTACTCACTAATAAAGAACGAATGGGCCAAGAGACCAAGAAAGGCAATGCGCAGAGTCTATCAGAAAGAGTGATCAGAATGAATCAAAATAACAAGGTATTCTTGGCTGTTGCCAAGATGCGCGGCCTTACCTCAAGACACCACCTAGATAATAATTCATGGCAAAATTCAACAGATTTCAATGAAAAACCACGAAGTATGCATGTTCAAATTTTTGAATCATCAAAATGTTGGGTTTTTCACTATAAATCGGGAAATATAAAAAAAATCATAATTTCCTTTTTCCAGCTTCAAGATATCACTTTCACGGACGCACATACCAAAAATCAGCTAATTTCATTGAAAAACCATGGAATTATGCATGTTCAAATTTTTGAAACATCAAGATTTTGGGTCTTGACTATAAATCAATAAATAATAAAAATTTCGAAAATTCCTTTTGCAAGCTTCAAGATATTACTTTGACGGACGTACCTGCCAAAATTCAGATAATTTCATTGAAAAACCAATGATTGTGATTTTTTGTATTTTGAAACATCAAAAAATTGAGTTTTGGGCGAAATTCAAAAAATTACGCCAAGCGCCAAAAATGGTCCCGAGGCACCGCCTAGGCGGACCTTCTTGCAAAAAATCAGCCAATTTCGTTGAAAAACCGAGGAGTACGGGCCTGGGACACACACATATATATATATACTAGTAATATTGATCAATGGCCGCGCTTCGCGCGGCCACAGTATGTGAATGGCTGTGGAGCACAAATAAAACATAAAACACAAAACATTATGGATAAATTGCATGGAAAACAATTAATTGAATGGAAGGAAATAAGTTTTTCAAAGGTAGGGCATAAATTGTTATAATTATTTCATTGATTCTCGACAGGGAAAGTAGTCAAAATTTGCAATAAATAAATTGCAATAAATTAAATTTGCAATAATTAGGCAGGATTCTGTTTCAACTTTTCAGCACAAAATTCAAATGTTTTATCCAGTTGATTACCGCACACTAATACAATAATCGCATGTGCCTGCTATTAGCCAGCTGCATATCCCATCTTAAGACTATTTTGAAACACCGGCTCCTCAAGTACGGCCGAAATCGCGAAAATTGCTTTAACTCAATGGGATTTTTTAAACATTTGGTACAGAAAAATTGAGAAAGTAAGTAGATGATCTTAAAAAGAATGGTTTTGCCTTGAATTTAAAAAAAAGTCCGACAGAAAAAGTTAAAAATTGGATGAGCTATGCTGGTTTAAAGTCCAAAAAAGTCAAAAAATGGCAAAATGGGCACATTTTCAATTATTTCATGATTTTAAAGTATTCCATGCATGGAGCAACCCAAATAACTCGTCAAGAGCCATACATAGAGCTATCATATGCCAAAATAAGTCATGAATCCAGGTGGCGCCGATACCCCTCCCAAAATGGCATCACCCGTATATAATAAGATATATATGCGGAAAGACGGACGCAAAAATGGGGTAACTGCTTAAGCTGGCCTTGGCCGCCCGCCGCTTTGGGCAGGGCGCCAGAGCTCCTCCGGCCTCTGGGCACGGGTGCTACGGCCCCTACGCTTCGCCTAGCATGCTTCGCATGCTAGGCTATGCTCCGGGGCCTCCGCACCCATGCCCTACGGCCTCCGGAGCTCTGACTGCCCTGCCCTTCGCGGCAGGCGGCCTGCGGCCACACAAAAATTCTAGAGTCACTGGAGAGGCAAACCGGGCTATAATCTTTGACAAAATATTGGGGTCAAGGATGATAGAAAAAAAGGAAAAAACTTGAGAAATCTGTAGCAAAGCTGGGCTCTATAATCCTCCTCCTTAATAAAACTGTCAAATTTCGTGGGATCCTCCATCTGGCATTGTTCAAGGCAGCGGACCACATGGCGACGCAGGGCTACTTCATCTCTGACTTTCCAGCGGGATACCTGCATTTTGTGAATTTTCCGTGAGTGTCCTGTTTTAGGGAAGTCTAAATAGGGACACTATATTTCTGCAATGTTCCGTGAGTGTCCCTTATTTGCAAGCACAAAGTAGGAGACTCCCTATTGAGGCTAAAGTAAACCTGCTTGATGCCTTGGGCGAGTAGGGCAGCGTAGGCAAAGGCGTAGACTGCGCAGGCATTGCCAGTGAAGCCTTCGTCCTCGTCCACTGCTGCTGCCAGCTCGTCGTCTGGAGGGATGAGATGTTTGGAGATCTTGTGCCAGGTGTAGTGCGCCATTACAACATTCAAAGGGTCCTCCTCTTCTGAGCAAGACTCCAAATGCAAACAAGAACCCATCTCCTCGTACTCCACTCGGGAGATTTCGATTTCAGTGGAGGAATTGGAGGCAGCGGAAGCTCTTCCAGCTCTTCATGATCTGCTGGATCAGGGGTTTGCAGGAGACTCGCTGGCTGCTCCAGCGCATCTTCTGGTTCAGAGGACGAGTAGGGCTCGGGCCAGTGTCCTGCTTAATAATTTTGCTAATCGGGACCCTTGTCAAAAATTTTTAATTAGTGTCCCACTTAATTTAGCCCTATTTGGGACCCACTGAGGGTCCTTTTCTAACTTTTTTAGAAAAACTTGATCTGCACTCGATCTACTGGGGCTAAATGCAAAATTCCAATTGTGGGCGAATGAGAAGGCTTCCAGCAATCGTGTGGCGTTGGAATTTCGCACCTAGCTGCTCCAGGGCCAGAGCTATCCATCATCAAAGTGCAGGGTCCCGTTTAGTGGACCAATTTTTTCAGTGTCCTGAGTGCCCATTGAGTGTCCTGAGTGTCCTGGGTCCCGAATAGGACATACAGCCCACATATAACCGCTGTTTAACTTAAGAATTATCAATGAATTCCTACATAAGGCTCAGGGACCCGGGGAAGGGGGAAGGGGGGAAGAAATGAATACCTACTATCGTCCATTGAATAGATGCGGAGGAGGAGAAGGAGGAGGAGGAGGAGTTCGGACAAATGGTTTTTTGCATTTTTCATGGGAAAATAAATTGTTTTATGCAAAAGTCAAAAGATAAACTATAGTCAATTCAATGCTTCTCTTTCCAATGCTAAAAGAATCGAAACTAATGGAGCTTTCTGTGACGAACGGCAGCCTTATCAAAATTGAGATCTAGCAATAACCCCAAAAACGTACACCTGGGTCGAAAAGAGGGGCTGGGCGCTGACACTTCGCTAATGCTCGCTCGCGCCAGCCCAATATGGCGCAAAGCGCAATAGGTGACCGCGGAGCGCATCCTATTGGGCCTTGCGTGAGCGGAGCGCTAGCGGAGCGGTAGCGCCAAACCCCTCTTATCGAGCAACACAACCAATTGCAGCTTTCCCAAAGTTTGCCAGACTGTAGCTCATCACACAGACATCGGATCGATGCGCCGTGGTCGAATTGTGGGGGGTCCTCTTTGGACAAAAATTGTTTAGTGCCGTATTTAAAAAGTTATTTCTAAAAACAATTTTTTTAAAAAATGTCAGGTGTCCGGGTGCACACCGACCGTCCGTCCATGCGCAGTGTTGCAGACATTTTGGCTGCCTCTGGGGTGGAGATCTCAACGGTTCTAGGGTAAATCAGGCCAAAAAAAGTGTCACGGCACCTCTATTTTTGGCATTTTCCGCGTTTTTTAGGTCGAAACATCTATTTTTTGGGTGAAAATCAAGTTTTTGGGTTTTTTCAATTTTTTTTCACAATTGTACATTTTTAAATTTATGCGTTTTACAAGGTTTTTGAAAAGCAGGTAATTCACACCTGCTTTTGGCACCATATAGGTAATTTTGAACGTAGATTACGATGGTGGCACCCGTTTGCTTCTACCTAGTCTGCGTGGTCTTCCACCAGGCCGTGGTGAACAAGCAGGTCATCATCAACTTCATCTTGAGGCATTTTAAAGGGTTTTTGGTCTAAAAAACAGCATCATATAGGTAACTTTGCACGTAGAATATGATTGTGGCGCCCGTTTACTCCTATCTGGTCTTCATGAGTTTCCACCAAACTGTGGTGAACAAGCAGGTCATCACCAACTTCGTCTTGAGGCATTCTAAAGGGTTTTTGTGCCTACAAATAGCATCATATAGGTAATTTTGGACGTAGCTTATGATCCTGGCAGCACTTTGATTCGAGCTGGTCTCCATGGGCTTGTACTAGGCCGTGGTGAACAAGCAGGCCATCACCAACGTCAATTTCGAGTCCATGCATAGGGGCCTTGCCCCTGTATGAAGTTGATGAAATTATTATATAGTGGGTCATACTAACCCAAAAAGTATCACTTATCAATATTTTACCTGCGATTGAAGTAGAATAAATTTTTGCGCGGCCGCAGGCCGCCTGCCGCGACGGGCAGGGCAGTCAGAGCTCCGGAGGCCGTAGGGCATGGGCGCGGAGGCCCCGGAGCATAGCCTTGCATGCGAAGCATGCTAGGCGAAGCGTAGGGGCCATAGCGCCCGTGCCCGGAGGCCGGAGGAGCTCTGGCGCCCTGCACGGAGCGGCGGGCGGCCAAGGCCCGCTTATACAGTTACCCCATTTTTCGTCCATCTGTCCGCATATATATATATATATACATATATATATATATGTGTGTGGTACCGCAGCCCGTACTCCTCGGTTTTTCAATGAAATTGGAAAACAACAACAACCACACCCCCCACACAACAAAACCGCCCCCCACCCGCCCCCCCCCCCCCCCCACCCCCCCCCCCACACCCCAACCACCAACCCCCAAACCCCAAAAAAAAAAAAAAAAAAAAAAAAAAAAAAAAAAAAAAAAAAAACCAAAACAAAACCCAACCCCCCCCCCCCCCCCAACCCCCCCACACCCCCCCCCCCCCCTCAACTGCGGAAAAACTCAACTTCATCCTGGACAACCTCAACTGCGGCCTGTGCCACTTCCAGCTCGCCATCGGCGGCATTCCACTGGCCTCCAAACTCTGCCCGCTCGACTGCAGCCACTGATTGCTGCCCATCCTCTGCTCCAGCATCAAGCAGAACTAGTCCCGCATCTGCGCCGCCTTCTGCTCCGGCGTTTACATGTACACGCACAGCGCCATGAAGCCCCGCCCTTGGAAGACGTCTCTCTAATTCCACGAAGGCCATCACCATCAATCCCCTTCCTTCCTGCGACTGCAGCCAGAGGTCAGTGGTGTACCGGGCCTACGGAATTCTGGACGGCTTCCGCAACAACTCCGGCAACTGCATGAATGCGTACAGCATCATGAAGTTCCCCGCCTGGAAGGCGCCCACTCCAGACCTCAAAAGGTCTCCTGCCTCCAGCCCCCACCCTTCCTCGCTCTGCCCAGCAGTAAGAGGTTGGTGGCGTATCTGGCAGACGGAAACCTGGACGGCTTCCAGCTCTGCCTCCACGAGCATGACGACGAATTGGCCGACTGCGCTCAATTCGCCGCCTGCCAGACTTTGCACTATCTATTGAGATATGCAAATTCTATCTATGCTTCTTTTGACGAATCCAAAAGGAGGCAAGAGTAGCGCTAAACATAAAGTTTACGTAACTCTGCAAAGCCTCTTTTGGAGTGGCCAACAGACAGCTCTGCTCCTGCCACTCTGCCCTGCTTCCAGCTCAGCACCTCTCCTCCGAGCAAGTTGCCAGCATCATCCCGAGCTGCGTAATCTCTTCGCGGCCATCACCGACTGCAACTTGCCCGGCGTCATCCCGAGCTGCATCAACCTCTTCTCCACCTTCATTATGCTGCAATTGCTCAACGTCATCCCAAGCTGCGGAAACTCTTTGTGGCTCTCGACATGAACAATTGCTCAGCGTCATCCCAAGCTGCGGCAAACTCTCTGCTGCCCTCCAACTAAGCAATTGCATGGCCACTCGCCCTGCCTACGGGTCTAAAGAATCGACGTAAGAGAAACGACGTAAACCCGAGCAGACAATACACTGTCATCCCGAGCTGCGGAACTTGGAGCAGTTCAACCAGGCCAACTGTTCCAGTCATAAGAAGCGCAGAGAAAGTATTAATTTCTCACTGCACTCGAAAGGCCCTCATCAATCTTCGATGCCCAAAAGGCGCGGCCAAAGCATCGCCGCCCTTCCATCCCATCGCTTGTACGCGGCCAAAGGCCCACTGCCCACCCTCCCTCCTGCAGCCTCTACGCGGCCAAAAGACCTCCAGCCCTCCTTCCAGCAGACTCGCTTGTACCAGACGCCGGAACCTTACAAGCCCTGCATGTCCGCCCTGTGCTTCTCCGACATACAAGCCCCCTCAATTCCTCCCCTCAAAGCCGCACAGCCTCCAGTGCGACTGGCCTCTAAGCATTGCCTAGCTTAGATCACCCGCCTTTCGCACCGCTGACACGCGCGTCCATCTTCCCTCACCTCCTACCTCTGCCTCTACTTTCGCCGCCGGGCGAGAGAGAAGGGTACCCAAACGGGAACCAAGAATCTAAGCCTACAGGCCAGCACCTACAATTGTGCAGCCATGCCTCGCCTGTCTCCAGACTGAACCTGAGCCAGGTGGCCAAGGCCTAGAAGGACCACAGGCAGATGAACAGCGCTCACATCGAATGCGCCGACATCATCACAAACAGCATCCTCAAACTACCCCCTTCCTCCACTCCTCATAGGACAGGATGCAGAGGGCATGCTTCAGCTACGGCCGCTACAAGAACATCGCCTATCTAGCCGCCGGCGCACTCAGCACGTCCTCAAGACACCTTCTATCTACCCTCAACCCTCCCCCTTCACTGAGGCAGATCAAGAAAGGCCAGGAGTGCTTTCCTCTACGCCAAGCATGCCCAACTGAGCATCTCTGAGATGCAGAGCATCTTCAGCTGGTGCCACACAGACAGCGTACAGATGAACGCCAACAACCCCTGCACCTCAAACACTCTTCCTTTCTCCTAAGGGCGGGAGCTGAAGACTAGCCTCTTCTAGCGCCACTTCGGGATCATCGCATTTCACATCACCGGCGCATCTGCAAGTCTTCATAGCACCTCAATTGTGCCCTCCAGCCCCACCCCCTCCTAAACTGAGATTGGCCAAGACTGGCCTCCAGTGCGCGCAGAGTTTCTCCAGCTAGCGCCTCTCAGACAACAAATAAGAGTTGAAGACTAGCCCCTTCTATCGCCGCCAAGAGATCACCATCATTCACACCATCGGCGTATCTGCAAGTCTTCATAACACCCCCTCTCTATCCCAGCCCATCCAACCTCGACCAGCCAAGAGTGGCCTCGAGTGCGCTCCGCCCAGCCAAGACGCCTAGCTGGGCATCTCCGAGACACAGAGCCTCTCCAGCCGGCGCCTCTTGGACAGCGCACAGATGGACGCCGACAGTCCCCTACCCCTCCTCAACCTTCCTTTCCATCTACCCCCAAGCACTCCTTGCGGAGCCCCAAGGCCCAGACCGGCTTCAGCAAGCGCTGCTTGGACAGCGTATAGATGGACACCGGCAATCATCTCCAGACCCTCTTCCTCCTTCATCCTTCAAGGAGGCCTGAAAGGAGCGGCATCGATTCTGCCTTTCAAATATCGCCGACTATAGCATTAAAGTTTACTTTAATGAAACTCTGCGGCGAACTTCTCATCTACGCTTCTATTATCCTAAAGGCGGATAAAAGAAGATATCTATGGAACTTTGGTTCTACACTGCGTCTGATTGAGATTTGCCGACCTTTTTGACGGTGTAAATCTGCAAGGGCTACAGCTTCCAGAACTCCGCCCACGGCTTCGGCTTCGGCGTCAAGATCTTCGCCTACAGCCTCCAGACACCCATTGTCCCCTTCTCATTCTACGTCCATCTATTGGTCGCCCAAGAATGATGCGTCAATGTTCATCAACGGCCAGCACATTTCTTCTCTGCTCTTCAGCTACAAAGGGAGTAATGCGACTGGCGCAGGCCTCCGGTCATCTGTTTATACATGGTCTAGTTCAGCAAACTCAGCGGCAACTGGGCCACCTTCGACTGCAACCTGAACCAGACTCAGGCCAATGGCCACCCCGTCTACATGGCCTGATTCGGCAGGCACAGGTCCACGGCCAACAGGAGTTCAGACTGTCCCTGCACTCTCGCTTCAGCAGCCTTCCTCTGTGGACTCCGAATGCGAACGGGAGACGTCAAACAGCAGCAACTATGCTAAGAGTCAATCTGTCCCTGCAATCCTCCTCCTGCAGCCTTCATCTGTGGACTCCGACTGCGGATAGGATTCGACAAACAGTAGGACTAAAACTCAACTGCCAAGCTTCTCATCTCTAGCAGCCTTCCTCTGTGGACTCTGACTGCAGACCTGAGAACGGCAATGACGCAACATCTGTCATTAGCAATTCCTTCACAGCAGCCTTCACACAGTAGCTGTGGACTCTGACTGCGGTTTGAACTGCGAATTCAGATGCCTGTGGAAAGCCCTGCCTAAGAGCTACAAAGAGCCAGCGGGCAACAACTACTCAGCCTCACTGCTACTCTTCTCTGTCGCCCTTATGGGGGGGGCAGAGAGACTGCAGGGGCATGCCCTGCTCCACTCTGCCCGTTTGCTGAGGGAGTGGGAGAGCAGCAGGATTCAATAGCTGGGACGACTGACATGGGAGCGGCGTCACGTGAGGGGCTGGCAAAGCCCCTCGTTCCTTCTCTCTTCGGAGGCACATCAGCCCATTTGTTACTCTGCAAAGGCCTAGTATGCCTTTTGCCACCTTGAGCCATCGACGGATGGGAGGAGGATGCAGAGTAGAGCGAATTTGTCTTACAGGACTCTGAGCTGACGAGCACAGGATTCGCGACCGCGCAGGCCTACTAGGAGGCAATGACAGCGCCCAGCCTACCAGGTGGCTGGTTATCGACATGGGAAGGAGAATGGAACAATGAACCTCAGCATCAGGACAATACGTAACTGAACCAAGAGACACCAAACGTATCGCTGTCGCACCAGTGTCTGTGGAACCGTAGTCCTTTCAACTCCGACGGGGCTCACGGGAATCGGCCGGTAGTGGAAGGTGGGCATGGAGGGCAACCCAAGATCAGCATGGGTCCTTCAGTGGCTCAGTCCCGCCACGCTGGGCTGCTGATCATGGGATGAGCAGGGTGCATCGTGGATGTGGCGTTGCCCCTCTGGAGGTGGGCGCGACAGTTTGGGTGGCTCCCTGGCCTTCCTGTCCGGTGCGCTCCCTCCCACTGACCGGCCCTTTCCGCTCTCTCCTTCTTCAAGTTTGTCTGTCGTCCTCTCCCCCCTTTTCTTTCCAGCAGTCCCTTATTGTAGCGGGTTGCTCAGTACTTCCACATTGGCATCTGCATGGGGAGCAAGGACCTTTACGTGAGCCCAGAGGCTCTGAGCGGCGTTTCCGCCTCAAGAGCGCCGGGAGCTGGGCTTCGTGATGATTCCGCCCACGGCATCGTGCGCTACTTCCAGTTGTTGGGTCAGTGATGGTCGTCGCATCCCAGGTTCACCATCTGGAGGTAGTTCCGGGCAGCCTGCGAGGTGTTGGGCTCGCTGAGCGCCCCAGTTTCTCTCCTTCTTCCAGGCCCTCGCCTTCGGCTACACCCAGAGGGTGGCGGAGAGCCTAAGTCGGGTACGGATGCTTGAGTTTGGGTTGATGATGGCGAAGGCCGGATCCTTGAGCATCGTGATGCTGAGCAGCTGTCCGAGACTGCGTTCCATGGAAACGGTGCTGGAGGAACGGATCGGGACGCTCCTGAGTTCCGCCTCCTACCACGACCTCCTCGCGGACGGGGTTGGGTTTTTGGTTTTTCGTGTTCGAAATCTTTTGATTTTGTTACTCCAACTTTGAGAATTGGCCATGACGGCTCGGGGCTGGCTTTGTGCAGCCCATGAAATCTCACTCGCCTGGTTGGCTTGGGTGGGACATTAGGTCATTGGGGAATGCCGTGTATTGGCTGCACAGACTAGAGT
>JASANA010007165.1:0-15392 GCA_030248095.1 Ptycholaimellus sp. GST1_10
AACATGCACTTTTTTCAACCTTTGAAACCAGCAATTTCAGTTTTTTGAAAATTTTGTTTTAGAAAGTTTAGATAAATGTAGACTATTATATATCAATCGAAAGGTAATTTGAAGACAAAAAAGGTGGTGCACTTCAATTTTCGCAAAAATAATTACGAAAACCGTAATTTTGAAAAATCGAAAATTTCGAATTTTCAATTTTGGCGCCAAAAAACTGATTTCTCAAACCAGTCAAAATAGGCAAGCACGGCATTATTATCACGTTAAAATTGAGGTTTTTGCGGTCATTTTGATATATAACACGCCGGGTTTCGGTTTGATACTTTCTGGATTTTTTTGATTGAAAATTTGCACTCAACATTTGGCCCTATGTTAAAGCATAGGCAAAATTTCCGAAAAAAAAGATTGGTCTCAGATTACCATTTTTACAGCCTAAATATCTTCTTTAGGGTCCAATACACCCTACTGCCACATTGGTTTCCTTTGTTTTAGTTCAAAATTGGTAAATCCTGAATCGACTATTTCCTATGCTTAAGCATAGGACTTCCCAGGCTTCAACAAATATTTCTCTGTAGCAGCTGAACGGCTAAGAATCGCACACAAGACTTGAATTTTTTTCTTCACAATTCATATATTCTGATTCTAAATCTGTGCTTACTTTTCAGATTGGTGAAGAAACCACCTACTTGCCCTTTTGAGTGGCAAATTTTAATGTATTCAACAAAGAACGTCAATCAGTTTGTGGCGCTAGCAGCTGAACTGTTGAGAATTGAACAGACGACTTAAGTTTTTTTGTTCATAAATCATATGTAACGATTCCAAATATGTGCTTACTTTTTATGTTAGTTGAGAAACCACGGTCTTGCTTTTCTGCCCTCTTCTTTGAATGGATGTGAGTTCGCAACTCAAAAGGGCAAGTAGGTGGTTTCTTCACCAATCTGAAAAGTAAGCACAGATTTAGAATCAGAATATATGAATTGTGAAGAAAAAAATTCAAGTCTTGTGTGCGATTCTTAGCCGTTCAGCTGCTACAGAGAAATATTTGTTGAAGCCTGGGAAGTCTTATGCTTAAGCATAGGAAATAGTCGATTCAGGATTTACCAATTTTGAACTAAAACAAAGGAAACCAATGTGGCAGTAGGGTGTATTGGACCCTAAAGAAGATATTTAGGCTGTAAAAATGGTAATCTGAGACCAATCTTTTTTTTCGGAAATTTTGCCTATGCTTTAACATAGGGCCAAATGTTGAGTGCAAATTTTCAATCAAAAAAATCCAGAAAGTATCAAACCGAAACCCGGCGTGTTATATATCAAAATGACCGCAAAAACCTCAATTTTAACGTGATAATAATGCCGTGCTTGCCTATTTTGACTGGTTTGAGAAATCAGTTTTTTGGCGCCAAAATTGAAAATTCGAAATTTTCGATTTTTCAAAATTACGGTTTTCGTAATTATTTTTGCGAAAATTGAAGTGCACCACCTTTTTTGTCTTCAAATTACCTTTCGATTGATATATAATAGTCTACATTTATCTAAACTTTCTAAAACAAAATTTTCAAAAAACTGAAATTGCTGGTTTCAAAGGTTGAAAAAAGTGCATGTTACAAAACTGACCATATCAGCCCAACCAATCCGTCTTTCGGGAAACGACTGGTGGCACAGAGATGAGAACTAAATTGCCTTGGATGGTGGCACAAAGTCAATCGAATTGGTGAACCTTCATTTTTCAAATCTGGAATACCCCTTATAAAGGCTATCTCGGGTCGATCAGATTCTGTGTCTTAAAGTTGAGAAAATGGTATCATCGGCAGGCCAAATGTAAGGCTTTTTTCTCCCAAAAATCGATTGCTCTGAGTGTTGCCAATGAAAATTTCTCAAAAAATTAGTTATTTTGCCAATAAATGTGCATTGTTTTTTTCAATTTCAAAACTTATCTTTGACAAACTTTCTTTCTTTCAAACATTTTTTAAGAAAGTTTATTTTTCATTTATTTTTTTTTTGTTAATCTAATAAAATCTTGTCTAAATATAAAACCAACAAAATCAAATTTGTATTTGT
Organism: Ptycholaimellus sp. GST1_10; assembly: GCA_030248095.1. Lineage (NCBI taxonomy): Eukaryota > Metazoa > Nematoda > Chromadorea > Chromadorida > Chromadoridae > Ptycholaimellus > Ptycholaimellus sp. GST1_10. The sequence continues at coordinate 2,059 of JASANA010007165.1, forward strand.
ACATTTTATACTACATTAAAAGTGGAAGAAATATCTGGTCATCATCTAAATTTTGGAGAAAAGAGACTCACATTTGGCTTGTCAATGGTACCAGATATATGCAATTATCAGCCGTTCATCATCTACTGCTTATTGATGCTATCGGCTCGGCACATGTGAAAGTGTGTCCCTCAAGAGGGTAAGTCTGTGGTTTCCCAACCATTTTCAAAAGTAAGCACAGATTTGGAATCGTTGTATACGACTTGTGAATCAAAAACCAAAGTCTTCTGTTCAATTCTCAGCCGATCAGCTGCTAATGATTATTGATGCTATTGTCTTGCATGAAAATGTGTCACTCAAGATGATAAGTCTGTGGTTTCTCAACTATTTTCAAAAGTAAGCACAGATTTGGAATCGTTATATACGACTTGTGAACAAAAAAACTCAAGTCTTTTGTGCAATTCGCAAGATTAAAGGTGCTACAGCGCAAAAACACTATATTGCAGTTTCCAAACCGTTCTACCCAAAAAAGTAATGTTTCAAATGTTCAAATTCCGGGTCTACCCCTCCAGATCTTCCTAAAATAGCACTACCTTTCAGGAAAAAAAAAGTTTGCCAAGATCCGTTGAGAATTTGCTGGTGGACAGCATTTCCAGAAATATTGGGCTGGCGCGAGGGAGCAAAGCGAACCATCAGCGCCCAGCCCCTCTTTTCGACCCAGGTGTATATTTTGAGGGTTATTGCTAGATCTTTATTTTGATAAGGCTCTAGCTCGTCACAGGGAGCTTCAATCTTTCTAATTCTTTTTGCATTAGAAAGAGCATCACCAAATTAACCAAAACTCGCAAGAAATCGCTGAAAGTTGCAGAATTGTAGTAAATTTTGTAAAAAACCATTTGTCCGAACTCCTACTCCTCCTCCTCCTCCTTCTTCTTCTCCGCATCTATTCAATGGACGATAGTAGGTATTCATTTCTTCCCCCCACCCCCTGCCCCTCACTGGGCTTCATCATGTAGTCATTTTATTCATAAACCTGAAGTTGGGCTAAGGTGGCATATGCCCCAGTGGTGTAGTGGTGTACGCGATTGGTCAGATGAATGAACCTGGCAGGTTCGAATCCTTCTCAATCATTTTTTTATTTTTGTCTGTTTAAAATTGAGAAAACAACTGGTATCATCGGAAGGCCTAATGTAAAGCTCTGTTTTCCCACAAAACGAAACTCCTAAACATAATCTAAGAAAATTTCTCAAAAATTTTTATGTTTGCCAATAAATTTGCATTGTAATTTCCGATTTGAAAATTTTTTTTTAAAGTTTTTGTTTATTTTTTATTTATTTATCCAATAAAATATTAGTTAAACATGTAACCAACATTATAATATTTGTATATATAAATTTTATACTATATTAAAAGTGGAAGAAATATCTGGTACCATCAGCAGGCCAAAAGTGGGTCTCTTTTCTCCAAAATTTGCAATTGACTTGAGTAAAAAGTAAAGGAAATACATTTTATACTAGTGGAATCTGCTGCGTCATCTGCATTTTGTTTTTGGGCGCGCATGGAAAGAGACACTGAACTGCGCGCCAAAAACAAAATGCAACTGTCTAAGCAGCAGATTCCACTAGTATAAAATGTATTTCCTTTACTTTTTACTCGAGTCAATTGCAAATTTTGGAGAAAAGAGACCCACTTTTGGCCTGCCGATGGTACCAGATATATATATATTACCCAGGACAAAAGTTTAATAACCTCTTTAGTAACCTTCGGGCCGCTCCGCGGTCAAAAATAAACGAATCTACGTCAGTTGAAAAATGTTGACTTGCTCCACAAGCACAGCTTGAGCTTTTATGAGGCCATTAGATATCAAGTTTATGCCCAGTCATGGACAAGCACAGTTCAACCGGTACTTGCTTAGGTGCTTGGCTGAAATGAACGTAGAAGAATGCTGTTTCCCGTAGTTTTCTGGCTGCCCTGGCATCTAACGGCCTCGGCCTGTCCCGCAAGCATCCCAGACTATGATGGTGTGAAGCGTAAAATTGAGGGAGATAGTTCGACAGGGCAAAGGCTTGAGAGGAGCGGTGGCGCAAGGAGTGTGAGATGGGCATAGGCGAGGGCTGCCAGCAGGTGCTGCAGTTTGGCATGGTGCGTATACCGAAGTCCTTCTATGGATTCAACGAGGAGCTCCTGGTGGATGCCTGCAGCACCTATGAAAAGGCCATGCACTTGGGGCGTCACTGCAATGCTCATGAGGCTGCCGACATACTCTGCCGAAAGCTTACTGTTTACAAACCATTGCTTTCCTTCTCCCCAAATATACATTGATATATGAAATGATGGGAGAGAACGGTAGTGCGTGGGGTTGGGTTTTTCAAGGGGGTTGGCAGACACGCCAAATTGCACCAGACATATCCTTAGTTTAAAAAAATCCGAAAAGGCTCAAAATTTGATAGAATATATATATAAATTTTTTTAATTATTTGTTTCAAATTTATATGCTTGGCAAACTTGAAATGAAAATTGAATTACCCTCACATTCCATGTTTCCCGTACCCCTCACCTGGCAAACAAGGTATTCTCGGTGGTTGCCAAGATGCGCGGCCTTACCTCAAGACACTACCTAGATGAAAATGCATGCCAAAATTAAAAAGATTTTAGTGAAAAAACCATGAATTATACATATTTCGATTTTTGAAACATCAAGATTTTGGCTTTTAACTATAAATCGAGAAATACTAATTATTTCAAAAATTCCTTTTGCCAGCTTTAAGATATTACTTTCACGGACGTAGATACCAAAAATCAGCTAATTTTATTGAAAAACCATGGACTTATGCTTGTTCAAATTTTTGAAACATCAAGATTTTGGGTTTTTGACTATAAATCAATAAATAATAAAAATTTCAAAATTTCCTCTTGCCAGCTTCAAGATATTACTTTGACGGACGTATCTGCCAAAAATCAACAAAATTCATTGAAAAACCAGTGATTTACGATTTTTCGCATTTTGAAACATCAAAAAATTGAGTTTTGGGTGAAAATCAAAGAATTTCGCCAAGCCCTAATAATGGTGCCAAGCCATCACCAAGACGGACTTTCCTGCAAAATTTCAGCTAATTTCATGGAAAAACCAGTGATTTACGATTTTTAGTGTTTTGAAACATCAAAAAATTGAGTTTTGGGCGAAATTCAAAAAATTACGCCAAGCACCAAAAATGGTCCCGAGGCACCGCCTAGGTGGACCTTCATGCAAAAAATCAGCCAATTTCGTTGAAAAACCGTGGAGTACGGGCCTTGGACACACACACTTTTTTATATATATATATATATATATATATATATATATATATATATATATATATATATATATATATATATATATATATATATATATATATATATATATATGTATATATATGCGGACAGATGGACGCAAAAATGGGGTAACTGCTTAAGCTGGCCTTGGCCGCCCGCCGCTTTGGGAAGGGCGCCAGAGCTCCTCCGGCCTCCGGGCACGGGTGCTACGGCCCCTACGCTTTGCCTAGCATGCTTCGCATGCTAGGCTACGCTCTGGGGCCTCCGCACCCATGCCCTCCGGCCTACGGAGCTCTGACTGCCCTGCCCTCTGCGGCAGGCGGCCTTTGGCCGCGCAAAAACATACATTTTATACCATATGGGTGGGTGTGCCCAGTGTTGCACTCGGAAATTGGAAGGCCCAGATCGGAAATCGGAAGAATCGGAAGACCCTCGGATCGGAAATTATTACCGATTCAGAAATTTTTTTCCCGGAAATTGTCGGAATCGGAAGAATCGGAAGAATCGGAAGAATCGGAAGAATTGGAAGAAATCGGAAGAATCGGAAGAATTTTTGTGGATTTCCGAATCTCAGAAATGTCTACCGGAAATGACTTAGAATTTTCTGATTCTTCCGATTTTCTTCCGATTTCAAAAATCGGAAATATTTTTAGGGATTTTCAACAGGAAGGGCCTTTTTTGCGCAGTTTAGCCCTGATTGAGGGCCAGGATAGTGCAGTGTATGTATAGCGATGGAAGTGGCGCGCTAGGAGATAGGCATAGGTTACACCGAGGGCGAACACTATGCCGCAGTTACAGCGGCAGAGTGCAGTGCAAACTGCCTGTCTGCAAACTGTTGTTTGGAATGGCTCCTCGCACCTTTTTTTCCACACACCCATCCTATTTCTAGGCCCGCTGTCCCTCATGCCTCTCATTCTCAGCTCCAGCACCTTTCAGACCCTTCCAAGAAGACCCAGCCCAGCCCAAGTACAGCTATGTACGCCGGCATGTCCCCCTCCCGAGTCACCGAGATCCGCCTCAAAGTGCAGAAGGCGGAAGGTGTGCTGAGCTTGCACACGTGGCGCGAGGAGGACCTCGACGCGATCGGGACCGCCTTGGATGCTCTCAAGGACGTCAACCGCGTCCTCAACGAGGAGGACGAAATGCGGGACTACATTGGCTACGTCCAGCCTTCAAGCCCGCCCCACCCGCACCCTCCAAGCCCATCTCCCGTCAAGATCTCCAACGAGGACAACGCCAAGGCCGATCAAGACGACAAGGAGAACGACAACGGCAACGGCTCCATGGACAAGGTCAAGACCGACATCACGCCCAAGCCCCGTATCCGCAAACGTTCCCTCTCTTTTGCCTTTCTTTACCGGCTTTTGTGGAACAGTGGCCCATGTTGGTAGGCTGCGCAGTGAAGACGATCATGGAGAGCTGCATCGGGCCGGATGGGCTCAACAACACCCAGCGGCGAGCTCGAGACCTGGAGTTTGAGTCCCCTCTCAAGAAGCAGGCCACCGTCAACTCCACCAGCCCCCTCGACGTCAAGCTCAAGCCCCTCCCGGACACACCCAACCTCTCCATCGGCAAGGCCAAGCGCCGCATCAAGAAAGGCATGCCTATTTCTCCTCTCCACACTCTTTTCTCCCCTTTCTTCACCTAGGATTCATTTGAGGGCACGCGGTCAAGACACTCGCCTCCTTCAACTTCGAACTCAAGAAGGTGAAGGTGGAGCCGGAGGAGAAGTCGGAGGAGGCCAGCACCAGCGCCCTTCCCGTCGCCATCAACTTCGGCAAGGATCGCAAGGACTTCGGGATCAACAACGACGGCTCCCCCTCCCCATGCGGTCCCGCCTCTCCGAACCTCTTTGGGGGTTCCATCTTCTCCCCCGACGCCCCAACCCCCGCTTCCCCTGAGCATTAGCAGGCCACTCCCACTTCTTCCAGTCCCTCATCCCCAACACTCACTTATCTAGGCCTAGCCCCACTCCTCGACCCCCACGCCCTCTGGCCATTGCCAGCCCATCTCTTCTCAACTCCCTATTGGGAGAGGCCTGGCTGGGAGAGGCCTGGCTGGTGGAGGCCTGGCTGCTGGAGGCCTGGCTGGTGGCTGGTTGGGTGTCCTGGCTCTCCACGTAGCGATGGAAGAACTCCTTCCCCAGGAACTCGCGAACTCCTTTCTTCAGGTTAGCAGCACCATCACAGATCACCTCAACTCAGTGTTGCCGTTTTTTTCAAAAATTATACATACATTCACATTACAATACAGGGGTCCCAAAAAATATACATACATTCACATTAGAATATGGTATAAGTCCCGTTATACATACAATATTATGGGTTATACAATATGGGATATTGTATTATTGTCTATTATACATTGAGAATAACCATTTTTTTACGCTAAACAGCGAACAGCACAGAGAAGCTGGAGCCTTTGCTGCATCTCTGCAATCTATGCATTGGTTGCATGGCGAACAGCACAGAGAAGCTGGAGCCTTTGCTGCACCTTTGCAATCTATGCATTGGTTGCATGGTGAACAGCACAGAGTAAGCTGGAGCCTTTGCTGCACCTCTGCAATCTATGCATTGGTTGCATGGCGAACAGCACAGAGAAGCTGGAGCCTTTGCTGCACCTTTGCAATCTATGCATTGGTTGCATGGTGAACAGCACAGAGTAAGCTGGAGCCTTTGCTGCACCTCTGCAATCTATGCATTGGTTGCATGGCGAACAGCACAGAGAAGCTGAAGCCTTTGCTGCACCTCTGCAATCTATGCGGCGTAACGCCGAAATGGCGTAACGCCGAAATGGCGTAACGCCGAATCGGCGTAACGCCAAATCGGCATAACGCCAACAGCACAGAGAAGCTGGAGCCTTTGCTGCACCTCTGCAATCTATGCATTGGTTGCATGGCGAACAGCACAGAGAAGCTGGAGCCTTTGCTGCACCTCTGCAATCTATGCATTGGTTGCATGGCGAACAGCACAGAGAAGCTGGAGCCTTTGCTGCACCTCTGTAATCTATGCATTGGTTGCATGGCGAACAGCACAGAGTAAGCTGGAGCCTTTGCTGCACCTCTGCAATCTATGCATTGGTTGCATGGCGAACAGCACAGAGAAGCTGGAGCCTTTGCTGCACCTTTGCAATCTATGCATTGGTTGCATGGCGAACAGCACAGAGAAGCTGAAGCCTTTGCTGCACCTCTACAATCTATGCGGCGTAACGCCGAAATGGCGTAACGCCTAAACGGCGTAACGCCGAAATGGCGTAACGCCGAATCGGCGTAACGCCAAATCGGCGTAACGCCAAATCGGCGTAACGCCGAATCGGCGTAACGCCATTTCGGCATAACGCCAACAGCACAGAGAAGCTGGAGCCTTTGCTGCACCTCTGCAATCTATGCATTGGTTGCATGGCGAACAGCAAAGAGAAGCTGGAGCCTTTGCTGCACCTCTGCAATCTATGCATTGGTTGCATGGCGAACAGCACAGAGAAGCTGGAGCCTTTGCTGCACCTCTGCAATCTATGCATTGGTTGCATGGCGAACAGCACAGAGAAGCTGGAGCCTTTGCTGCACCTCTGCAATCTATGCATTGGTTGCATGGCGAACAGCACAGAGAAGCTGGAGCCTTTGCTGCACCTCTGTAATCTATGCATTGGTTGCATGGCGAACAGCACAGAGTAAGCTGGAGCCTTTGCTGCACCTCTGCATTCTATGCATTGGTTGCATGGCGAACAGCACAGAGAAGCTGGAGCCTTTGCTGCACCTTTGCAATCTATGCATTGGTTGCATGGCGAACAGCACAGAGAAGCTGGAGCCTTTGCTGCACCTCGGCAATCTATGCATTGGTTGCATGGCGAACAGCACAGAGAAGCTGGAGCCTTTGCTGCACCTCTGCAATCTATGCATTGGTTGCATGGCGAACAGCACAGAGTAAGCTGGAGCCTTTGCTGCACCTCTGCAATCTATGCATTGGTTGCATGGCGAACAGCACAGAGAAGCTGGAGCCTTTGCTGCACCTCTGCAATCTATGCATTGGTTGCATGGCGAACAGCACAGAGAAGCTGGAGCCTTTGCTGCACCTCTGCAATCTATGCATTGGTTGCATGGCGAACAGCACAGAGAAGCTGGAGCCTTTGCTGCACCTCTGCAATCTATGCATTGGTTGCATGGCGAACAGCACAGAGAAGCTGGAGCCTTTGCTGCACCTCTGCAATCTATGCATTGGTTGCATGGCGAACAGCACAGAGAAGCTGGAGCCTTTGCTGCACCTCTGCAATCTATGCATTGGTTGCATGGCGAACAGCACAGAGTAAGCTGGAGCCTTTGCTGCACCTCTGCAATCTATGCATTGGTTGCATGGCGAACAGCACAGAGAAGCTGGAGCTTTTGCTGCACCTCTGTAATCTATGCATTGGTTGCATGGCGAACAGCACAGAGTAAGCTGGAGCCTTTGCTGCACCTCTGCAATCTATGCATTGGTTGCATGGCGAACAGCACAGAGAAGCTGGAGCCTTTGCTGCACCTTTGCAATCTATGCATTGGTTGCATGGCGAACAGCACAGAGAAGCTGAAGCCTTTGCTGCACCTCTACAATCTATGCGGCGTAACGCCGAAATGGCGTAACGCCTAAACGGCGTAACGCCGAAATGGCGTAACGCCGAATCGGCGTAACGCCAAATCGGCGTAACGCCAAATCGGCGTAACGCCGAATCGGCGTAACGCCATTTCGGCATAACGCCAACAGCACAGAGAAGCTGGAGCCTTTGCTGCACCTCTGCAATCTATGCATTGGTTGCATGGCGAACAGCACAGAGAAGCTGGAGCCTTTGCTGCACCTCTGCAATCTATGCATTGGTTGCATGGCGAACAGCACAGAGAAGCTGGAGCCTTTGCTGCACCTCTGCAATCTATGCATTGGTTGCATGGCGAACAGCACAGAGAAGCTGGAGCCTTTGCTGCACCTCTGCAATCTATGCATTGGTTGCATGGCGAACAGCACAGAGAAGCTGGAGCCTTTGCTGCACCTTTGCAATCTATGCATTGGTTGCATGGCGAACAGCACAGAGAAGCTGAAGCCTTTGCTGCACCTCTACAATCTATGCGGCGTAACGCCGAAATGGCGTAACGCCTAAACGGCGTAACGCCGAAATGGCGTAACGCCGAATCGGCGTAACGCCAAATCGGCGTAACGCCAAATCGGCGTAACGCCGAATCGGCGTAACGCCATTTCGGCATAACGCCAACAGCACAGAGAAGCTGGAGCCTTTGCTGCACCTCTGCAATCTATGCATTGGTTGCATGGCGAACAGCACAGAGAAGCTGGAGCCTTTGCTGCACCTCTGCAATCTATGCATTGGTTGCATGGCGAACAGCACAGAGAAGCTGGAGCCTTTGCTGCACCTCTGCAATCTATGCATTGGTTGCATGGCGAACAGCACAGAGAAGCTGGAGCCTTTGCTGCACCTTTGCAATCTATGCATTGGTTGCATGGCGAACAGCACAGAGAAGCTGAAGCCTTTGCTGCACCTCTACAATCTATGCGGCGTAACGCCGAAATGGCGTAACGCCTAAACGGCGTAACGCCGAAATGGCGTAACGCCGAATCGGCGTAACGCCAAATCGGCGTAACGCCAAATCGGCGTAACGCCGAATCGGCGTAACGCCATTTCGGCATAACGCCAACAGCACAGAGAAGCTGGAGCCTTTGCTGCACCTCTGCAATCTATGCATTGGTTGCATGGCGAACAGCACAGAGAAGCTGGAGCCTTTGCTGCACCTCTGCAATCTATGCATTGGTTGCATGGCGAACAGCACAGAGAAGCTGGAGCCTTTGCTGCACCTCTGCAATCTATGCATTGGTTGCATGGCGAACAGCACAGAGAAGCTGGAGCCTTTGCTGCACCTCTGCAATCTATGCATTGGTTGCATGGCGAACAGCACAGAGAAGCTGGAGCCTTTGCTGCACCTCTGCAATCTATGCATTGGTTGCATGGCGAACAGCACAGAGAAGCTGGAGCCTTTGCTGCACCTCTGCAATCTATGCATTGGTTGCATGGCGAACAGCACAGAGAAGCTGGAGCCTTTGCTGCACCTCTGCAATCTATGCATTGGTTGCATGGCGAACAGCACAGAGAAGCTGGAGCCTTTGCTGCACCTCTGCAATCTATGCATTGGTTGCATGGCGAACAGCACAGAGAAGCTGGAGCCTTTGCTGCACCTCTGCAATCTATGCATTGGTTGCATGGCGAACAGCACAGAGAAGCTGGAGCCTTTGCTGCACCTTTGCAATCTATGCATTGGTTGCATGGCGAACAGCACAGAGAAGCTGAAGCCTTTGCTGCACCTCTACAATCTATGCGGCGTAACGCCGAAATGGCGTAACGCCTAAACGGCGTAACGCCGAAATGGCGTAACGCCGAATCGGCGTAACGCCAAATCGGCGTAACGCCAAATCGGCGTAACGCCGAATCGGCGTAACGCCATTTCGGCATAACGCCAACAGCACAGAGAAGCTGGAGCCTTTGCTGCACCTCTGCAATCTATGCATTGGTTGCATGGCGAACAGCACAGAGAAGCTGGAGCCTTTGCTGCACCTCTGCAATCTATGCATTGGTTGCATGGCGAACAGCACAGAGAAGCTGGAGCCTTTGCTGCACCTCTGCAATCTATGCATTGGTTGCATGGCGAACAGCACAGAGAAGCTGGAGCCTTTGCTGCACCTCTGCAATCTATGCATTGGTTGCATGGCGAACAGCACAGAGAAGCTGGAGCCTTTGCTGCACCTCTGCAATCTATGCATTGGTTGCATGGCGAAAGACAGCAGAAGCTGGAGCCTTTGCTGCACCCTGCAATCTATGCAGAGGCGAAGCTGGAGCCTTTGCTGCACCTCTGCAATCTATGCATTGGTTGCATGGCGAACAGCACAGAGAAGCTGGAGCCTTTGCTGCACCTCTGCAATCTATGCATTGGTTGCATGGCGAACAGCACAGAGAAGCTGGAGCCTTTGCTGCACCTCTGCAATCTATGCATTGGTTGCATGGCGAACAGCACAGAGAAGCTGGAGCCTTTGCTGCACCTCTGCAATCTATGCATTGGTTGCATGGCGAACAGCACAGAGAAGCTGGAGCCTTTGCTGCACCTCTGCAATCTATGCATTGGTTGCATGGCGAACAGCACAGAGAAGCTGGAGCCTTTGCTGCACCTTTGCAATCTATGCATTGGTTGCATGGCGAACAGCACAGAGAAGCTGAAGCCTTTGCTGCACCTCTACAATCTATGCGGCGTAACGCCGAAATGGCGTAACGCCTAAACGGCGTAACGCCGAAATGGCGTAACGCCGAATCGGCGTAACGCCAAATCGGCGTAACGCCAAATCGGCGTAACGCCGAATCGGCGTAACGCCATTTCGGCATAACGCCAACAGCACAGAGAAGCTGGAGCCTTTGCTGCACCTCTGCAATCTATGCATTGGTTGCATGGCGAACAGCACAGAGAAGCTGGAGCCTTTGCTGCACCTCTGCAATCTATGCATTGGTTGCATGGCGAACAGCACAGAGAAGCCTGAGCCTTTGCTGCACCTCTGCAATCTATGCATTGGTTGCATGGCGAACAGCACAGAGAAGCTGGAGCCTTTTATGCACCCTCTGCAATCTATGCATTGGTTGCATGGCGAACAGCACAGAGAAGCTGGAGCCTTTGCTGCACCTCTGCAATCTATGCATTGGTTGCATGGCGAACAGCACAGAGAAGCTGGAGCCTTTGCTGCACCTTTGCAATCTATGCATTGGTTGCATGGCGAACAGCACAGAGAAGCTGAAGCCTTTGCTGCACCTCTACAATCTATGCGGCGTAACGCCGAAATGGCGTAACGCCTAAACGGCGTAACGCCGAAATGGCGTAACGCCGAATCGGCGTAACGCCAAATCGGCGTAACGCCAAATCGGCGTAACGCCGAATCGGCGTAACGCCATTTCGGCATAACGCCAACAGCACAGAGAAGCTGGAGCCTTTGCTGCACCTCTGCAATCTATGCATTGGTTGCATGGCGAACAGCACAGAGAAGCTGGAGCCTTTGCTGCACCTCTGCAATCTATGCATTGGTTGCATGGCGAACAGCACAGAGAAGCTGGAGCCTTTGCTGCACCTCTGCAATCTATGCATTGGTTGCATGGCGAACAGCACAGAGAAGCTGGAGCCTTTGCTGCACCTCTGCAATCTATGCATTGGTTGCATGGCGAACAGCACAGAGAAGCTGGAGCCTTTTCTGCACCTCTGCAATCTATGCATTGGTTGCATGGCGAACAGCACAGAGAAGCTGGAGCCTTTGCTGCACCTCTGCAATCTATGCATTGGTTGCATGGCGAACAGCACAGAGAAGCTGGAGCCTTTGCTGCACCTCTGCAATCTATGCATTGGTTGCATGGCGAACAGCACAGAGAAGCTGGAGCCTTTGCTGCACCTCTGCAATCTATGCATTGGTTGCATGGCGAACAGCACAGAGAAGCTGGAGCCTTTGCTGCACCTCTGCAATCTATGCATTGGTTGCATGGCGAACAGCACAGAGAAGCTGGAGCCTTTGCTGCACCTCTGCAATCTATGCATTGGTTGCATGGCGAACAGCACAGAGAAGCTGGAGCCTTTGCTGCACCTCTGCAATCTATGCATTGGTTGCATGGCGAACAGCACAGAGAAGCTGAAGCCTTTGCTGCACCTCTGCAATCTATGCAGCGTAACGCCAAAGTGGCGTAACGCCAAAACGGCATAACGCGTCGCAAATGGCGTAACGCCAAATCGGCGTAACGCCAAACGGCGAACGCCAGAAGCTGGAGCCTTTGCTGCACCTCTGCAATCTATGCATTGGTTGCATGGCGAACAGCACAGAGAAGCTGGAGCCTTTGCTGCACCTCTGCAATCTATGCATTGGTTGCATGGCGAACAGCACAGAGAAGCTGGAGCCTTTGCTGCACCTCTGCAATCTATGCATTGGTTGCATGGCGAACAGCACAGAGAAGCTGGAGCCTTTGCTGCACCTCTGCAATCTATGCATTGGTTGCATGGCGAACAGCACAGAGAAGCTGGAGCCTTTGCTGCACCTCTGCAATCTATGCATTGGTTGCATGGCGAACAGCACAGAGAAGCTGAAGCCTTTGCTGCACCTCTACAATCTATGCATTTTGGCGTAACGCCGAAATGGCGTACGCCTAAACGGCAACGCCGAAATGGCGTAACGCCGAATCGGCGAACGCCAGAATCGGGTAACGCCTCTGCGCACCTCCGAATCGTACGCATTGGTTGCATGGCGAACAGCACAGAGAAGCTGGAGCCTTTGCTGCACCTCTGCAATCTATGCATTGGTTGCATGGCGAACAGCACAGAGAAGCTGGAGCCTTTGCTGCACCTCTGCAATCTATGCATTGGTTGCATGGCGAACAGCACAGAGAAGCTGGAGCCTTTGCTGCACCTCTGCAATCTATGCATTGGTTGCATGGCGAACAGCACAGAGAAGCTGGAGCCTTTGCTGCACCTTTGCAATCTATGCATTGGTTGCATGGCGAACAGCACAGAGAAGCTGAAGCCTTTGCTGCACCTCTACAATCTATGCGGCGTAACGCCGAAATGGCGTAACGCCTAAACGGCGTAACGCCGAAATGGCGTAACGCCGAATCGGCGTAACGCCAAATCGGCGTAACGCCAAATCGGCGTAACGCCGAATCGGCGTAACGCCATTTCGGCATAACGCCAACAGCACAGAGAAGCTGGAGCCTTTGCTGCACCTCTGCAATCTATGCATTGGTTGCATGGCGAACAGCACAGAGAAGCTGGAGCCTTTGCTGCACCTCTGCAATCTATGCATTGGTTGCATGGCGAACAGCACAGAGAAGCTGGAGCCTTTGCTGCACCTCTGCAATCTATGCATTGGTTGCATGGCGAACAGCACAGAGAAGCTGGAGCCTTTGCTGCACCTCTGCAATCTATGCATTGGTTGCATGGCGAACAGCACAGAGAAGCTGGAGCCTTTGCTGCACCTCTGCAATCTATGCATTGGTTGCATGGC
>JASANA010007166.1:0-43710 GCA_030248095.1 Ptycholaimellus sp. GST1_10
TCCTCCTCCCTCTCCATCGCATCGCTGCTCTTCACAGCGTCCCGGCCTCGATGATGACGGGAGGAATCAAATCACTTTGGAGGCGCTGGAGCTGTGGAGGAGAGGGTGTCCTATGTTCTACGGGGAAGTGGATGGAAGCGGTTGAAGATTAGCTAAGGTGAAAGATAGAAGCACAATAGATGAGGAGGAGGGGTGGCGGGGTCAGGGTCTTCGTTTGCTCTTGGACGTCGAAGACGTGCGCGAGGTGGAGCGTCGGAGAGAGGTGCTGGATCCCTGCCTGAAGATGCGCGTAGGGATGCGGATGGCCGACATGGAGGATGAAGCAGCCGGAGATTGGCTGCGCCAGCTTCGTCGCCGCTCTCGTCCTCGCTCTTCCTTCCGCCCCTCCTCTGCTTCTTGGCTGGTGTTCGGGGAGACGTTGGGGCTGGGGTCTTGGAGCTCCAGCCGTCCTCCTTCAGCCACAGTCGGGGTCAGGGTGCCTTGAGACAGAGTGCGGGGAGGCTGTTGGAAGGGCAGGGCTTCTGCCAGCGTCCAGTTGACGTCGTTTGTGGTCTCCGTCTTCGGGACCCACTGGGCCAGCCTCCTCCCAATCGTCGTGTCCAGGAAGCTGGTCTTCCATTCCGCCACCTTCGCTCTTGCTCGCGCTCCCCAGTCTGTGTACTGGGAGGACCAGCAGAAGAAGGCGGCGGCGGCAACCACGGCCACGAAGGCGAGGACGACGCTGATGACGATGATGACTGGCTTGATGATGGAGGCAGTGAGCTTGTGTGTCTCCACTCGCGTCCGCTTTGCCATGCTCTTCGCTCCTTCCGACAGAACTCCCACCACTCCACCTGTCGCTCTTCCGTAGCTTTCAATCTCCTGCACGACTCCCACTGGGTCCATGGACAGCTGGCTGGTGTAGTTGATGAGTCCGTCCAGCTTCCTCTCCATGACTGGGGCGCCGGCGGCGTAGGTCATCATTGCCGCAAAGGGTGGCATCAGCCTTGCATTGAAGAGTACCGGGGAGTCGTAGCTGATGTTCGGTGCTAGGTGGGGGAGGAAGGGCGTTTGCAGGTAGGTGGCGAAGGAGCCTCGAGTGAGCTTGACGAAGAAGGCGCTGACCTCCTCCTTGGTCTGGGGGCCGACGAACTGGAAGGGTGTCACCAGGTCGCAGTCGATGTGGGGGCTGTGGTGGGTGAGGTCGTTGCCGGCTCCGTCCGGCAGGAACAGTATCTCTCCGGTGTTCAGGCGGACGGGCATGAAGGCGTAGCAGGTGTCTCCTCCTCGTATCTGGTGGAAGGGGTAGACGGCGTCCACTTGCACTTCCACGCACTTGGAGACGTAGATGGCGGAGCCCCTGACCTCTGCCGCCAGATCCTGCCGGCTGGTCAGGGCTCTCAGACCGTTCGTCGGGCTCATGAAGAACAGCTGTCGCAGCAGCTGGTACTGGTGTTCTTCCATGACGCACATCCTGTGCTCCTCCTTCAGGTTCAGCTTCTCCATCATGTCCACCAGCTCGTCGACGATGTAGTGGAGCTTGCTCTCGATGGGATCATGCTGCGAAGGCCAGTTCTCGATGTTTTGGAGTCGCACATGGATGTCGTTGGTTCTCTCGTCCTTGTCGTAGTTCCAGGGAAGGCGGGCTGCCGCCGGAGGCTGAGGTAGACGGGCGCCGCTCGAAGTCTGCCCCTCCTTCTGATCTCTCACTTGATCGGTTTGGAGGAAGGCTGGGGCAGGGCCTCGGTCCAGGAAGGCCTTGGGTTGAGAATCCAGCCAAGCCCTCCACTCCCGTCGCTGTCGTTCCTCAGAGGGTGATCTCTTTTCTTGCTTCTCCCTCGGCTCTTCGTCTTCTCCACTTCCGCTCACCAATCGTCTTCTCTTCATCTCCTGCCATCTCTGGTGTCGCGCAGTGGCCTTCCGCTGTTTGAAGGCCAAGACCATCTCAAATCTCTCCCTCTTCCTCTTCTTCTCCTTGGCCAGCTCCGTCTCGACGATTTCGGCCACTCTAGCGTCTCCTTCTGCATAGTCGGCCTCCACGCCTTTGAAGACGGCGAGGTAGTCCGGGTCGTGCTCGTCGAAGGCGAAGTCGTGGCTGGCGGTTGATCGAAGGAGGGGAGATGTCCGCTGCGTTCTGGAGACAGTCGGTGCTTTGGGTGGGGAGGATGGAAGGGAGGGTTGAGTGGGAGGGGGCGGTGGTAGTGAAGGCGGTGATCTGGAGGGGCGCGTTCGGACGGGTTGCGGGGTGGGGCGACGTCCTGGGTAGTCGTCCACGGTCTGGGCGGTGTAGTTGATGAGGACGGCCACGCCTTCGTGCGACAGTTGCACCTCCTTCGGCAGACACTTCTCTCCCCACTGATTGTAGGGGAAGCTGGGTAGAGGCTTGTAGGTGGAGAAAGTGGTGGCGAGGTGGGGAACTCGGACTCGATCGCCCATCACGTCTCCTCTGAAGGTGCCGAAGAATGAGAAGGGGCAGTAGGTGAAGATGGGGTCGTCGTCCCAGACGATGGAGTAGGTGGACTTCACACAGCTCTCCTTGTCCACCTGGCATCCGTCCAGGCCGCCGAGGTCCGTGGTGAGGGCGTTTTGGGAGGCGTAGACGGACCCTTCGGTGAGGAAGAGATTGGTGGTCTGGTAGCTGTAGGTCTTGAAGCAGCAGGGCCACTCAAAGTGCAGCGTCTGATTGGTGGACCAGACGCGTGGTCCCAGCTGCACCAGCTTCACTTCTCGAAACCTCTTGTCCTTCCAGGCCTTCTGGCACTCGTGGGCGGGGACGCTGTGGAACTCGGAGGGGTTGGAGTTGCCCCAGTTGAGGAAGTGCCTGAAGATGTCGTTGCGGGTGGTGGTGATGGTCACTTCCAGGGTGCATCTGGCGGCTGGCACACTGGGTCCAGACGGTTTGGGAAGGTAGAGGTTGACTGGGTGGTAGGAGAGGGGAGTGGGTTTGGCGTAGACGGTGCAGTCGCGGGTGTACTCGGGGAGGATGAAGGGGCGTCCTCCTCCATGATGACGGGGACAGAGCTGGAACTTGATCCCTCTAGGAGGCGCCACTTCCACGTCCTTCCGATGTCGCTGTCCTTCAGCCAGTTGCGCTCGAATCCGTTGGCTGGTAGTAGGAGAGGGATGAGGGGAGGAGATGGGTGGTAGGTGGATGGCGGATTGGAGGAGCGGTGGTGGGCGAGTGTTGGTGATGGGGGGAGCGGGCGTCGGAGGGAAGGCGGCGGTGGAGACGCAGGGCAGGAGCAGTGTCATCACCAGCATGCCTAACATGACGCTCACTCTCCTGTTCTGCACGGCAGTGAGCAGGGGTCTTTGACGCGGAGAGGGAGGAGGACTGTCGCTGTTGCTATCTTCGTTGCTACGCTTGCGACTTTCCCCGCTTCCGTCCTTTATCTCCAACTCCTTGTTGTCCTTTCCACTGCCGGCCAGCTTCTGAGTGGAAGTCGGCCTTTCATCTCCTTGCTCTTCCCTCCTTGTTTGCTTTCCTTCTCCCTGGCTGGAAAACACGTAGCGGCTGTAGCCCTTGGGGAGGACGAACTGTTTGATGGAGAGGTCCTTGGGCTTGACGCAGTGTTTTTGTCGGAAGATTTGCGTCATCTTGTGGAGGGGGATGTTGCGGTTGATCTCGAACGTGAACGGGAACTTCACGTTCCTCATCGCCTTGGCAAACTGCACCAACGCCGTTCCACCCAAGCAGCGCTTGACCTCCTCCCTCCATCCAGAGATGTAGGTGAAGGGTGAAGCGTAGCTGAGGTAGAAGTGTTGGAGGTTGGGCGGTAGGAGTCCGACTCGAGCCCTGGGAGGTATGTAGGCGAGCGGCGACTGGGTGGGGAGGCAGAGAGTTCGGAAGGTGGAGGGGTTGGTCTTGAGGTGGGTGATGGAGTGGAGCCGCGACAGCAGTCGGTAGTGCTCCGGGCTTCTGGCGTTCTCCCAGTCGCAGTAGTAGAGCTCCAGGTGCGTCAGATGGGGAAGGCTCAGCAGGAGCTTCTGTAGCTCCGTGAATTCTATGCGGTAGCTGCAGTTGAGGGACAGCTTGGACAGGGTGGCTGGGAGCGGCGTGAGGACCATGTTCAGCTTGGCCGTTCTCAGGTTTGGGGTCAGCCTTGGTAGGCCTTCATGCACCTCTCCCAGCTCCAGTCGTTGGAGCTTTCGGAGAACGCGAGTGTTCTTGGAAGAGGGTGCGCCGAGGCCCTCTATACGCTGGATGCCGAGCCTCTCCAGGTTTGGCGGGAGGAGGTCCCAGAGTGAGGGGCCTGAGAGGGGGGCATGGACTTTGGGAAGGCTCAGGTGCCGCAGGTTCGGCGTCAGCTCGCTCAGGTCCAGCATGTCCAGCTTATCCAAGTGAGCGAACTGCAGCGTCACCAGCTGCGGCAGGGGCGTCGTCCATCCTCCATCAAAGTAGTGATGCCTATCGGAGCCTACTCGGATGAAGAGCTTCTTGAGCTGGTGAAGATTCTTGAAGCGGTGCCATTGGGCTGGAGAGGGCGCCATCTCTTGGCCGCCGTAGATCTCCAGCGTCTGCAGATTGGGCGCCAGGTGTTCCACGGTGACTTCCGCCATCTCTGCGCACCGGAGGGCCTTGAGGTTGAGTTTTAGACACCCGCCCAACTTCCCTCGCCAGTAGGTGAGGTCCTTGAGGGTGTTGGGCAAGGCGTTCCAAACCCATGGCTTCATCCGCCGGAGCTGGAGCCTCTCCAGCACTTCCGCTGCCAGGAGGAATGGATGGAGGCAGCTGAAGAAGCCCTTGCCGTTGGTCGGCTGGCAGGCGATGTTCAGGTGGTTCAGAGTCTTCGTCATCTGCGGCAGCCTCTGAAACTCCGTTCTGGTGATCACCTGGAAGGACTTGTAGGGGAGGCAGTGCTCTTGTTCCTTCGTGATCGCCCAGCCTCCGCCTTCTCTGTTCTGGGGTCTCAGGCCCACAGTCTTCTGCAGGTCCAGGTCTCCCATGAACATGTGGTGTGGAATGTGAAGGCGGCAGGGGTGGCCCTTGGAGAGGCTGCGTAGAACGCGTCCGCCGATCTCCATGACGTTGAGGACCTGCCACATGCAGTCCCAGATGTCTTCCTCCTCTCCATCCTCTCTCTTCCTCCTCATCTCCTCTCCTCTCTCTTCCTCCTCATCTCCTCTCCTCTCCTGGATCCGTGAAGGGCCAGCCTCACCTGGCTTGCTGGCAGTGCTAGCTGCTGCTGACTGGAGGGCAGAGCCAATTGCTGGTCCATTGGCTGGGAGGATGGTAGGGGGGCCGCGGAGAACGCCAGTAGCTCCTGGCTGGCTGGCCGCGCTGAGGGTTGGTGACGTTGCGCCGCTTCCAGGCCCTCTGACGGCGGGGAGGAGAGACTCCCCACTGCCCGTGCCAGGGCGACGTGGGTTTGGTAGAGTTGGGAGAGTTGTGCTAGGGAGGGCTGGAGCCGTGGGTCCTGCGGAGCCATGTGTTCGATGTTTCCGCCCAGCACCGCGATGGCTTGCTCGCAGTGCCTCAGATTTGTCGAAAGCTGTTGATGCTCTCCCGATGCTTCGCTTTCTTGATGCTCGCTTTCTTGGCGGCTTGGCTGGCTCTGGCGGGACTCCGTAGACTGGGAGAGGCTGTGCGATGGGAACTCCGTGGCCGTACGCCACTGGCTGCGTGATGAAGGCGCTGTAGGCAGTTCCGCCGTGGTTGAAGAAGGCGCTTCCTCTGATGCTGGTGTCGGGTTGCGGGGGTTGGAGGTGGTGAGGGGTCGCTGGAAGGAAGTTGGGGTGAAGAGCTGCAGTGAGGGCGTCTGAATTGGCTTGGATGGCGGCGGCGGCGTTGAAGCCGAGAAACCAAGCGCACCGCAGATGGTGTTGTAGATGTCCATGCAGTTCTGCTGGATCTGCGGCAGCGTCTCCGGGGACTGGTACGGGACCATCTGCAGGATGATGGCAACGTTGTCGGGGTGGAAGATGCCCTGCATCAGCAGCTGATGCAGAACAGGAATCCATGGCGATCCCTTGCCCAGCTTCGGACAGCAGTTGCGGCAGAGGTAGCTGGAGCCGGTGTTGTCCAGGAAGAAGGAGCAGAGCTCCGCAATGTTGAGGATCTGGTTCCCTTGCAGGTCTTGCTCCAGACGTGCACTGGCGCAGTCAAAGCAGAAGGCGGTGTTGCAGTGGGAGCAGTCGATTTCTCTGTACTGGGTCTCGGAGTTGTGGCAGAGGTTGCAGGTGAAGCGCTGTTCTCGCTCTTCACCAGCCATTCAGCCCGTGGCCTCCTCCAGGATGGCCACTAGACTGTCTGTCTCTTCCACTACAGTCCCTAAGCCCAGTCATAGCTTCATCTCAAGGACACAAGTCCGAAAACTGAGCCTGGATAGATGTCGTGCTCTCCTAAATCTGAGACAAGTCAAAACTTGCTCCCAAAATCTGCCCATGCCTCTGCTTTCTTCTCTTTCATTTCTGTTTTGCGTTTTCGCTTTTCCGCGTACTAATTCATTGTTGCCAATTTATTAGGTACGGAAGCGAAAGATGATTACAGTGCCAGTTGAGGGTGTAAAGAAGGAGGGACGGTAAAGGGATAGGCATTGATTGGTGGAGGGAGGTTGAGGTGTGTAATGTGGTGCGAGGAGAGAGGGGCATTGGCGGCGGCTACTGTAGGCGAACGGAGGTAGTTGGTTGCTCGTCTCCCTCCGTCAGCGATTCTTCCGCGGAGTCCTTCCTCTCACTAGAACTTCTCTCTTCCGCAAGCAGAATCAAGAGTCGTTCAGAGATGAGAAGGAGGGAATGCGTGAGTGTGTAAGAGGGAAGGAGAGATGGACCGTGTGGGTGTTGCCTTTGACTTAGGCAACTCGCGGCTGTCTCCCTTCTTCGACAGAAACTGCAGAAGAAGGAAGGATAGCAATCGCAGCCTCATTCAGCAGCACTGAGCTGTCTGAACCTGGGCGTAGAGCAGATTGCTCAGCTGGTGGTTGATGGATTGCACCAGCTGCTGCGCCTTGAGTCCGGCCTCCTGGAAGCGCGCCATGCGCTCCGCCAAGAAGACGGCCGTGTCCATCTTCTCCCTGTCCTCCACCGACAGGAAGCAGTCGCTCTGCTTCGCAGTCTGGATCCACTCCCGCAGCTCCGCCTCCCGCTGCTCGGAGTCCTTCAGCTTCTGGGCGAGCTTGGACGTCCTTTTCTCCGCCTTCTTCTCGGCCTCCTTCCTCGCCTCCTCTACCGCCTGCCTATTCTTGGCCTCTGCTTCTTTCCCTCTCTTCTCGAGAGCCTTGCGCTGCTTCTCGCACTCCTCCACTCTCTTCTTCAGTGATCGAAGATCCTCGTCCTGTTCCTTTGCCCTTGCCTTGAATTCCAGGCATTGGCTCAGCTGACATTCAAGGGGGGCGGATGGGGAAAGGGAGTGAGGAGATCCGCATGAGGATCTGAGTGGCTGGCCAAGACGGGCTAGGAGGCAAGCTTGTGCTGCACAGGTCTTTTGCAGCCTCTCAACTTGTGAGCTAGACTCCCCTATGACATAGGCTGCAGAACTCCTATAGCTAGGATTGGTTCTGGCCATGTCGATAGGAGGGGTCGATGTCAACAAGCTGACTTTACCTTGACAACCTCCCCTTGCCACTCCTTGCTTCGATAGCTTTGGAGGAGGCAGTAAGGGTCCTCGTCCCTTTCTCTTTGCCGCTTCTAGTCTCAAGGACATCAAAGGAGGCGAGGAAAGGACGCTCGCTGCTCCAGAGGCTCCTTCTATCCCATGAGGGAATTGAAGTGGCTTGGAACCCGAGAAGGCTTCCACTTCCTCCTCCAGCCTGGGGGGGCCTTGGAGGGGAAGGGAGAGGCACTAAGGAATGGTTGACAAAGTGGGGCTCAGACCAGACAGGCAAGGGAGGAGGTGAAAGTTGAGGATTCACCTGGTCTCCAGAGCGGCGCTCTTTTGAGTGTTTGGCTCTGTCTTCTCCCGAGCAAGTGTGTCGATGAGCGGGGCGATGCTTGTCAGGCAACTGGCTGGTGCCGCTCTTGCTGTTGAAGACGGAGAGGCCGAGAGGGGGAGGGGGCAGTCCTCTAGGTTGCTTAGGAGGGGGAGCGGAGGACTCGCGAGACCTAACAGGGGTTTCAGAAGCTTCCCTCTCTGCCTCTTCCGGAGTCAAAATCTTGCCTTCGGCAAGCTTCGGCATGGTAAGAGGGGAAGGGTGTGTAGGAGAAGGAGGCGGTGAGCCAAGAGGGAGGGCAGAGAGCGAATGACTGGGCTGGCTGGGCTGCCTAGGATCTACCCTCTCCCCAGTGTAGTGTGAGGGTAGTTGGAGGTGTGGGTGTGTGTGCAGTTGCTGGACAGGCTGCTGGCGTTGTATCGTACAGTGAGGAGGGGTGGGAGATTGATACGGGGCCGATGGAAGGGGGAGGGGGAAAGGGGGGAGGGCAACAGGAGGCGGTTGTGGGGACGGGGTGCTGGGGCTTCCCAAACTATTCCGGCTCTCCTTTGAGGGGGGCCAGAAGAGCGGAGGCAAAGAGAGAGAGAGAGAGAGAGAGAGGGGGGGTAGCGGGGGCGGATAAGGGAGAGAGAGGGGGCCAGGTGGCAGCGGCGGTATGCGCCTTGTTCTGCTTGGGCAGCTCTCCATCCTCCGGCCTCATTTGTCTCTCCGTCCAGGGAGGCCCAAGCGCCTGACGCGAGGGGTGTTGGGGAGGTGTGAGGTGACGGGTGAGGAGAAGGGGGGTAGGAAAGAAGTGTGTAAAGGGAGACGGGTAGTGTGATCCGGTTGACGCTGATGTGGGGACTCGATCGTCCTAAGTGCGGGGTGTCGAAGGTGGCTCCTTGAGTGATGAGCGGCAGGTGAAGTGCGGGCGGAGGGTGTGTGGGTGTGCCTCAGGGGAGGCAGGGGTGTCATTAATCTTGACGCAGGGAGCGGGCGCAGGAAAGGGGGCCGATTTCTCTTGAGTGTTGCAAGTGTACGTTTGGGGGCTGCTCGTGGGACTCCTTTCTCCTCCCGCCTGCTGGGAGGCCCATCTCGCACAACTGGGCCTGAAGCGATGAATATGCGGGCTCGTCAGGGGCAGGGATTCGCGTGCCCTCCCAATCCTCTCCTATTGCCGTCGCAACGTAGGAGAGGCAAGGCAGATCCTCGTCCAGATGGGGCTGAGGGAGGGGTTGAAATGGAGGCAGGCACTCCCTTTGGGGGAGTAAAGGTGTGATGCGTCCCGGGCTCCTCTCCAAGTAGAGGCGGCTTGGAGTGCCCTTTGGTGGGGGCCACTCTGAAGGGTGTGGCAGGTAGCCACTCATTAGCAGGGCGCTCGGCCCTGTAATGCCGTCCCTCCCAGAACTTGGGGGAGTGGGGGGGTGTGGAGGGCCTCCACTTTACACCCCTTGGGTTGATAAAGGGGGCCCTGCCAAAGCCGCTGCCTGTTCAGTCTAGCCTCTTGTGTGCACAGTGCATGCTCACTGGGGAACTAGAAGAAGAGGCATTGGGCAGTGAGGTGGTGCTGGTTTCGCACTGCTTCCAGCTGGCTAAGTCCTTCTCCTCATGGTTGAGGGTAGGATACTTAGTTGGCCTTGGCAGAGTTGCGCAGCGTGAAGCCGTGCTGGTCCAGGTCGTCAAGGTTGGCGGTGGGGATGTCGTTGGCGGGGCCGAGCGAATCATCCAACCAGTCTCACTGCGTACCAAAAAGCTGTGCCATCTTCGGCACTGCTTTGCAGCTTAAACATTTGACCATCGCTTCACGCAGGCTCTTATCAAACCGAACGAGACAGCAATAGTGAGTAGGAGAGCGGAGGTTGGGTGGGAGAGGGAGGGAGGGGGGACGGCAGGTGTTGGCGGACTGGTTCCTCGTCGCCGCTGCAGCCCAGGAGCTCCTCCTCCCTCTCCATCGCATCGCTGCTCTTCACACGAAATTGGCTAATTTTTTGCATGAATGTCCGCCTGGGTGGTGGCTCGGGACCATTTTGCCCAAAACTCATTTTTTAGGAATGTCGCGGGCCCCAGGAGGGCCCCCCTGGGGAGCCCCTGAGAAGGCCTCCCTGGGGACATGGTAATATGTCTGGTTGAGTTTGAGGCAGAAGGGATGGGCATGGACCCATAGGGCGTAGGTGTCACAGAGGAGCCAGTGGATGCTTGTCTCGCTGGCTTCAGGCCCATTGGCCCCACCGCAGCAGTGTGGGCTTAGGACTAGCCCTTTGCACTTTCGCCCTATGCCTGTCTTTGACTTTGAGATTTCTCATGGTTCCTGTGAGACCAGGAAGAAAGTGGCGGAATGGGTTGAGGCCAGTGATGGTAAGCTGGGAAATTATGGCCAACTTGAAAAGATTCCGCATATAAAATTTGCTACAGGAAAAGATAAGATTAGATAAGATACAGATATAAATTTTCAACGTTTTTCATTTTTTGCTTGTTTTTGGTCATTTTCTTGCTTATGACGCTTTTGAATGCTTTGAAACAGCTCCCTAAGGGACAAGATGATAAAATTTTCAACAAAATTTCAAAGAAAATCTAAAAATTTGGAAAAAAAAATTTTGAACAAAATTTTTTCAAAAAAATTTTGAAAAAAAAAAATTTAAACAAAAATTTTTTAAAAAATTTTTGCAAAACTGCATTAAAAAGCCTTCCACTTAACCATCGTACAGTAAAATATTGAACCAAAAACACTAGAAGATATAGCGGATACCCTATAACTGGAAATATATCTGTTTCCAGTTTGGGAGATGCTCCTGGATAAGATTTCGCGGATAAAAAAAGTCCAAAAACGTTTCCGACACGACTAACCTGATAAGAAACGAGATATATATCTTTTTCCAGTAACATCACTGGTTGAGGCCTCTGCACACATCCCAGGTAAAAGCACATGTCCTTACTACTTAGAAGCCCCTCCCCCCTGGGGCCGATTCCATAAAAAGTGCCATGTGGTGATGGCGATGTCCCCAGAGACAGTTTACCTTCTGTCCACAGCGCCTGGGTGTCACTGGGAGTGATTCCAAAAAAAGTGTCATGTCCTCAATTCCATAATTGGGGACACTAAGGTGGTGACATCTTCTGTCGCGTCCCCCGTGCCATGTCTCCCCCCAGAGGCAGGGGACAAAAAGTGGCGCTTTGGCGCCATTTCTTGTCCCCAAAAAATGGCACCGGCGCCAATAATGGAATCGTGGACATGGCCAAATGGCGCCGAGAGACATGGATGTCCACCGGTGGACATGCCAGTGTCCCTGGCGCCATTTCCTGGCGCCAATAATGGAATCCTTCATTTTGGCGCCAGGGACATAATGGCGCCAGGAGACATTTTTAACACACTGGCGCCATTTTGGCGCCAATAATGGAACCGACCCCTGGGGAGCCCCTGAGAAGGCCCCCCTGGGGAGCCCCTGAGACGGCCCCCCTGGGGAACCCCTAAGAAGGCCCCCCTGGGGACATTGTAATACATTAGCTTGATATGGTGGTGGTTGAAGGCAGTAGACATGCTTTGTAAAATGAAAACTATTTGTCAGCATTGAGCAATGCAATATATAGCCGAAGAGATCTGGAGAATTTCACAGGAGCCATGTATGAGAGGGATGGTGCAAGCTTCTTGAGGTGGCTATTGTTCTACTCTGTGGCAGAGGAGTTTACATTCTGGAGCATTTCTACTGCCTTCTACCACAATCTCAAGTGGATGTATTACCACGTCCCCAGGAGGGCCTTCTCAGGGGCTCCCCAGGGGGGCTGTCTCAGGGGCTCCCCAGGGGGGGCCTTCTCAGGGGCTCCCCAGGGAAGCCCTCCTGGGGCCCGCGACATGCCTCTCATTTTTTTGATGTTTCAAAACACTAAAAATCGTAAATCACAAGTTTTTTCATGAAAATAGCTGAAATTTTGCATGAAAGTCCGCCTTGGTGATGCCTTGGCACCATTATTAGGGCTTGGCGAAATTTTTTGATTTTCACCCAAAACTCAATTTTTTGATGTTTCAAAATACGAAAAATCGTAAATCACTGGTTTTTCGATGAAATTACCTGAAATTTTGCATGAAAGTCCGCCTTGGTGATGGCTTGGCACCATTATTGGGGTTTGGCGAAATTTTTAGATTTTTTTTTCAAAACACAGAATTAATAATACAACAACAACTTAACAATACATTTTCTCATGTAACTTGACAATATTTCTTGGAACAGAGGCCGCGCATCTTGGCGACAGCCGAG
This sequence comes from Ptycholaimellus sp. GST1_10, assembly GCA_030248095.1. Lineage (NCBI taxonomy): Eukaryota > Metazoa > Nematoda > Chromadorea > Chromadorida > Chromadoridae > Ptycholaimellus > Ptycholaimellus sp. GST1_10. Next base: position 12,074 of record JASANA010007166.1, read on the forward strand.
AATACCTTGTTTAGTTGACAAACTGTATTAACAGGATTATAGAGTAAGTTTTTGCGATCTCTCTCCCGTTGAAATTTTTCAAATAGACGAATCCTAGCCCGAGATATGATCAAAAACGTTTAGGCAGTCAAAAAAGGGGCCAATATTGGGCAACTGAAGATTAGCGACTATTTAGGGCACATGGATCCAAAAAAAGTTTTGAACCAGACTTATGCAAATCATTTTGAAGCTTAGGGTTTAGCAAAGCTGATTCTGTTCAAAAATATTTGCAGAAACTGACCTGAGGCCAGAAATCAGCCCAATAGTGCCAAAAATTAATAAAACTGAACATTGTCAAAAATGAGGTTTTGGCGAATTTTTCAATTTTTTACTAGGAAGTGCCCCCCCCAAATTAGCCTCATTTTTGAATTTTCCATAAAATTTGCAATCTTTTAATATCCGTCTTATATGCAACAGAAGAAGCATATATAAGCTACAGCCTTACAATTTCAGTCACTTCAAAAATTGCCCTATGTAGGAGGCTTTGGCTATGGGAAAATTTTTCCACTAAAAAACTTCCTGCTCTTCCAAAAATAAATATTAACCAAATTCCTTTTCAGGGTTGTTTAATCTAATCCTTAGGCACATTTTGTTGCAAAAACATTACCGATTGTGTGCAAATTTTTCTAGAACTGGGCCCCATTTTGACCGTGATGCTGAATTTAGCCCTATATTATAACATAGGCAAAAAATGGCCAAAAAAATTTGCCTTGAAAATTCATTCTAATGCCCAAAATTCAAAGACCTAACTAAGGTTCATCTAAAAATGTCATTATTTGCTGAAGTTTTATCATTTAAGGCCGAATAAAGGATGCTAAAATTTACCTATTTTATGCCTATTTTATTTTATTTTATGACAGTTAAAAGTCAGTTTTCAAAGAAGTGGCTGTAAATATGATATTTTTAGATGAACCTGAGCCAGGTCTTTGAATTTTGGGCATTAAAATGAATTTTCAAGGCATACTTTTTTTGGCCATTTTTTGCCTATGTTATAACATAGGGCTAAATTCGGCATCACTGTCAAAATGGGGCCCAGTTCTAGAAAAATTCAGACACAACCGGTAATGTTTTTGCCCCAAAATGTGCCTAAGGAGTAGATTAAGCAACCCTGAAAAGGAATTTGGTTAATATTTATTTTTGGAAGAGCAGGAAGTTTTTTAGTGGAAAAATTTTCCCATAGCCAAAGCCTCCTATGTTATAACTTTTGGCAATTTTTGAAGTGACTGAAATTGTAAGGCTGTAGCTCATATGCTTCTTCTGTTGCATATAAGACGGATATCAAAAGATTGCAAATTTTATGGAAAATTTAAAAATGAGGTCAATTTGGGGACACTTCCTGGTACAAAATGGAAAAAATCGCCAAAAACCGCCAAACAATGTTTAGTTTTATCAATTTTTGGCACTTTTGGGCTGATTTCTGGCCTCAGGTCAGTTTCTGCGAATATTTTTTGAACAGAATCAGCTTTGCCTAACCCTAAGCTTCAAAATGATTTGCATAAGTCTGGTTCAAAACTTTTTTATTTGGATCTATGAGCCCTAAATAGTCGCTAATCTTCAGTTGGCAAAAATTGGCCCTTTTTTTGACTGCCTTAATGTTTTTGATCATATCTCGGGCTAGGATTCGTCTTTTTGAAAAATTTTAACGGGAGAGAGATCGCAAAAACTTACTCTACAATCCTGTTCATACAATTTGTCAACTCAAAAATTTCACTTTTCCAGCAACTTATGATGCCTTATGTGAAACGTCTCTTAAGTCGCTCTGTTGAGTGATTTTTTTCTGTTTAAATAGCTCTGTTGAATCTTTCCAATGACTAGATAACCGTGAAAAACTAAAGCCAAAATTTTCTCGTTTGTACTTTACTTACCTTTCGAGAGGAAACGAAAAATATGCTCCGTTTGCACAAAAAGCTCTCTCAGCTGCGACGTATTTTGTCCCCCGTGAAATGTAAACTGCGTCTCTGCTCCTTCTCCAACACCAATTTCTAATATTTCTCCCTCACTGCAGCCAATTGATATTGCAGTCACTGCTGCAATGAAGAAAAAAAGCACGCAATTCTTAGGCTTGCGTGGTCCTCCGGTTGATCAGCGCTAAAGCTGGCAAGCTGTGGAACTCGAAAACAAGCTTTTTCACTGCCAACGCATTGCTTTTTGATGCAATTCAATTAAGATGCAAGTGTGGAATTTGTCACAATCGAAATTTCGAACCAGCTAAAATTTATAGCAAAAAATCAGAGGCTATTTTAATTTAAAGTTTTTGACAAACTAGTATAACATGGGGCTCAATTCCGGGTGACCAGTTGAGCCCATTTGTTGAACTGCCGCCCATGTGTATAAGGCTCAACTTAGGTGGTTCAATTTTCAAAACTTATGCCCAAAATCTCGGCTACTATCCAATAATTGCAATTTTCGGATTTTGAAACATCAACCTGCTAGATTAGGGAATAATGGTCAATTTTTGGCCATTTTGAGATCAAATTCGAGCTCTGCAACAATTTTTACCCTCAGGTGCCCAAAATTATGGCTAATATTCAAGAAAAAACATTTTGAATTTTGAAACATCAACTAGCTGGGTTTGAGAAAAAATTTCAATTTTTTCAAAATTTGGAGTCCAGATTCGTGATCAGCATCAAATTTTACCTAAGGGGGGCCATTTCTATGGCCTTTATAATATTTATAAGCAAATTTCGTTTTTTCAGTACTGAAACATCAGTCTTTTGGGTTATAACTCCAGAAATACATATTTCCGCTGAGCTCCGAAAATAGGGCCGCAAGCGGCCAACATTTCTGACATATGCTGAAAAAATGAGCCAAATCGGTTGAGAAACCGCCGAGGTATTCCTTGTTACATCCATATATATATCTTATATAATACGCGTGATGCCATTTTGGGAGGGGTCTCGGGGCTACCTGGATTCTTATTGTACCATGGCATATGATAGCTCTATGTATCGATCTTGAGGAGTTATTTAATAATTTTTGGGGTTATCCATGCATGGGAAATGTTAAAAACATTAAATTATCAAAAACATTCCCATTTTTGCGTTTTTTGGACATTTTTTGACTTTGGAACTTCATAGCTCCTCCATTTTTAAACTTTTCCGGCTGATTTTTTTTTTCAGTTGAAGCTACAACAATTCTGCTTTGATTACATTAGTTAGTTTTCAAAGTTTTAAATAAAATTTTAGAAAAACAATGGATTGACTGATACCAATTTTTCGATTTTATGGCCTACCCAGTAGCCTGATGTCTTTGGAATGAATTAAGTAATTGCTCAAAGCGCCGTAATGGCATGGTTAAGTATGATACTAGATAATATATTGTTAACCTTGAGAATGATCCAGCATCATCTCTTGAGTTTTTTGGTCCATGTTGTAGCCCATAAGGCTATAAATGCGACATTTTATTGTTCAGTTTTACCTTTAATTTTAATATATGTTTGTCTTATCTGGAAGGAAAATTAATAAAATCGGGATCTCATGTCATCCTAATAAGCCGCGCAATTACTGCTTACGTTTATATCGCGAACGTATAAAAGATGGCTTAATGCTTATTTCTAGGTTTGTCAGTGCAGAGGCCCCGGAGCATAGCCTAGCATGCTAGGCGAAGTGTAGTGGCCTCTGCACCCATGCCCGGAGGCTGGAGGAGCTCTGGCGTCCTGCCCGAAGCGGCGGGCGACTAAATCCCGCTTCAGCAGTTACCCCATGTTTCGTCCGATTCCGCATATGCAGAAAAAGAAACAGGTGGCCGCGCGAAGCGCGGCCACTGACAAATATGACTAGTATATATATATATATATATATATAGATATAGACTCACAGGTAAAATCCAGGTGACTCCTTAGTACTGCCCCCAGGCCATGCCCTGGGCGGCAGTTCAAAAACACCTAGACACCTAGATTTTGACACCTATATTATCTTTGTCTATTTTCTAGGCCCGGAGCCCTGCAAAAACGCAGAAGATGATGAGGGTACCGATTAAGGAGGGACATTTGAAAGCTGCTCTGCTCAAGCAGAAAAGGCCCCGGCATGCTGGCAAGCGCAAGTTCTATGCGTAGATCATTTTTCTGCATCAGGCGCCCAGCTACGAATTTTTGTATTTTCTGCAACCCACTTTTTCAAGAGGCTGTCTGCGAGAATATTCTGAAAAATAAGGTTCCGCCTCAAAATTCCGTTTTGTCCGTGAATTTTGAAATTTCCAATTATTTTTGAAATTTTCCGATTCCGTAAAACAACGGATATAAAAGGCTAAATAAAACAAACGGCAAGACTGATGGCATGTTGGCGCAGCCAATTGTGGAAGACGAGGGCGGGGTAACTGGCGGGGGAGTTGAAGGCCGTGACCGGGTCATTGCTGCAAGAGAGCTCAAGTGATGGAGGGAGCACAGAGCAGTGATGCTTCAGGCAACCGGCGCAGAAGCCAATGGTCCTCTCCCTTCTCCTCCAACTCGGCCACTTCCGTCGTCAGGTGTAGCGCGAAGGCGAAGAAGAGTTCGTTCCACGGGGAGCCAGTTCTCTTTAACCATTACAAACCATTAGCGCTGCTTTAGTCCAAACTTTTCGATCATAGCTCTGCTTCATGCCTAAGGAAGCTAAGAATCAATTAACTCTGAATTTGTAAACTTGGGCTCGAACGCTATAGAGTTGTTTTAAGCCATTTTCAACCTTAATTCGCAAAATTGCTCAGGTATTGAGATCGAAATCTTATTCGTGAAAAAGTTTTATGGCTCTAAATATCCCACACTTAAATCATTAGAGTACAATTCTCAAAAATCCGGTAAGAACAGTTTTTCAAACTATTGCGTTTGAGTTAATACGATGCGACATGATCAATGAGCAGGGCAGAGGCTAACCAATAACTCCTCTGGAGAAGTAGTTTGTTGGTTCAGAACAGATAGTATTTTCCTTTCATTCCCTTCAGCAGTAATTTCACCAGAAATGCCAGTCAATTTCGAGTTTATGCCTGTTTTTGTCGTGGCATTGATCGAAAGCAACTGCCCTCTGGGTCATAAAACGAAGAAAAACTTAACCTTGTGGTTTCCATTATTTCAATATTTTTTTTACAAACAAGTATATGGCGCAGAGCTCAATAGGCAACCGCGGAGGCAACTTTAGAGCTTACAATGCCAATGCTCTTAATTCAGCTGACACCTAGTTCCCCCCACCCCCATCAAGTTCCCCCCCCCCCCCCCCCTCCCCATGGAGGTGTACCGGCCCCCCAAGCGGGGGACCCCCCATGAAGGTTTCCCCCCAAGATTTTACCTATGCCCACACACCCTGCGCTAACACGTCCCCTAGTTGATACGGCAGTCTAAACAGGGAAATTTGTGTCTTTGGGGGGGGGGGGGGGAATAGGCGTCAAAAGTCTTGGGGGACTAGTCGTCGGTTTTGACGCCTAGGTCCCTCCCTAAGACACAATTTCACCTATTTTCACCTAGTTCCACCAAAGCCGTATTGACTAGGGGACGAGTAAGCGCAGAGTGTGTGTAGTATGTAAAATCTTGGGGGGGGGGGGGGACACTTCGGGCCGCGCCGCGGTCAAAAATTCTTTTAGTGTTGGAGAAGCATTTTCAAAAGAAAGAAAATTGTAGCTGTATTGGTTATTTTTTTTAGCAATTTTGGGTGATGATATAGTGATGGTGAGTTGATGGGCGTAACCAGCATTCTGAAGAGCATAGAAAAGCCGGGACGTAGGGTTGTGTTGGGTGCAGAGCTGAAGAGGGGGAAATGGACGGCTTTTGTAAAATTCCATGGAGAGGTCATAGCGAATGGGCTGCGTAGCGTACTCAGAAACCTTGAAGATTTGTAAGGCTACTGCGTCATTATATTTGCTTTCAAAAAATTCAGTTTTCCTAGGTTAAGAGAGGTTTTGTGAGAGAGTGGAGAATGTTGGGGCAGGTCAAAATTTTGTTTTCCGATTTGACTAGATGGTTCAAAAGTACATTCAATTTTATGCTTTAAGTTAAAAGAAGAGCTTTCAAAGCGCAAATTTTAGAGCAGATGCTTGCATAAGGCTTTTTATAACTAGCTCACAAAAAGAAATTAACTCATATTGCTTTCCTATTTTTGACCTGCTTAAAATTTTCACTTGCGCCACTCCTTTTAACAATACCAAATTCTCTCATGGAATGCGTCTTAAGGTGGGAAGCATAGCTTCCACCAAATTTTGAGCATTCCTTCATTTCATTCAAGCAGGGCATTCTTTCTGTGGAAAATTCAGCCCTTTGAAACAGGTAACTTTATGGGAGTTGTTCTTTTAAAGGCTACCCACTGCAAATTAAATCGCTCAGATTGATAAAAACTAACGAATTGCGAACTATCGCGAAGCGTCATTGCAACTCCGGCTATGATTATCAAAAACCTGCATAAGCGGAAATGTCAGGGGCATATATACCTCATATAAACAAATCAACCAAAAACAATTCTCCAGTTTCGCATTGGTTAATCGAAGAAAAGCAAAGCCGTGCGTTGGCGTGAGGTTCAGGAATTCAGCATTCACAAGTGCAGACAACTCCGTAGATGATTTAATTTGTTCCGGACTTTTAGCAGATAAACCTGGGGAATACTGGTTTACTATCTTTCTCTTTTTTTAATCTTTGTAACCTTTCACGGCACTATGTATTGTCACAGCTAAAAATTTCAACGTGGCCGTTATAACGTGAAGAATAGCGATGAAACTCTCAAATTCTCTGCTTCAGATTATAATTAAAACCTGTCTTTGACTTACAGCTCCGTTCCAAAGGCCGATGGACCCTGCCAGAAAAGATAGTATGTTACCGTGTTTAAAGAGACTAACTAAATACCTCCAAGCAAGCCTAGGAAACTTCCCCAGGTATATCTTTGAAGCTCCTGGAATTGCAAATTCAATAAAAGATCGTTTAGTTTTAAAAACCTGTGCGTGAAAAAGATATGGAAAAAACATTTTGGACAGTTTTAATTTTTTTAATTCACTTATATTTTGCCTCCGGTTGTGTAGAATCTTTGCCCCTTTAGTCTCGTATTTTTATTTTAGAAAAGAAAAGCTAACCTGGAAAAATGGATAAATACCTCCGACGTAAATTCTAAATGAAATTTTGGTGCCATTAGCCTCATCTTCCATAACCATCTGGGCTTCATATTGCCATTGCTCACAAAGTGGCAGGCAGTTCTTCTCGCATTCCTCGACGAACACATCTGAAATCTTCCATTGAACTTTTTCATCATATATTAAGCATTACCTTGCGCTGTCCAGAACAGTTCTGTCGAGCAGTTGGGAGCGGTGGTGTTCATGTAAAGGAAGAGGTCACAGGCCCAAGCTTCACTTATGTCTTCTGGTTGGCGGTAAAGAACACTATCGCAATGACAAATCGACTAAAAAACCATACATAGCATAAGATTGAGTCTTTTTATGGCATGTTTGTTATGCTTATGATACTTTGTTTTCAAAATTTCAATATTTTTAATTAGTTAAAAACGACCATGAATTCAAAGCTTACCTTGATTGCGGCAAAATTACACCGCTTTTTGCACGTATCAAAGTTTATTTCCGTAGAGCACTTTATTGTAGATGACGATCCTGCATTATTCTGACAGCTTCAGCATTATAAGTTTGCTAATTTACTGATGTCAAATTCAATGGCTATGGCTAATTTGATGGCTAATTTATTGCTTGATATTTGTGTCCACAAATTATGAACTTTTATGAACTCATGCATAAATGCAGCAACAGGCAGCCACTTTTTCGTGTGCCCTGAGGCGCGGCCTTTTTACTCAGCTTTCTTTAGAGCTGTCTTCCTTTTAAAAAGCAAATATGGCCTAACCTTGAGGCTGGGCTAAGAAGCGAGCCTTCTTGAAGAGGCTAAGTTTGGCAGTCTTGCCGCGCCTGAGTCGAGGGAGGTATTGGAAAACGGAGGAGCCGACAGTGATGTATGCCCCACCCTTTGGTCGCCCAACTTCCGCATAGTCTGCGCTCAGCTCCACCATCGCACCAGCTGAGAGCAACAAGTTTTCCAGCTTTTCCGGCTCGTAGCAAACGTGTTCCCTTCCAAGTTCCAGTCAATCATTATCCAAACACCCTATATAGCCCAATCTAAGCACAAAAAGAAATGACTTTTTTATGACTTAAAACCAATTTCTCTATTTTTAAAATAAATTAAAAACGAAATAAAAGAGGTCACTAAACATATTTCAATCACACAAACAGTAAAAAAACGAAATGAGCGAAATTCAAAAATTTCTTAACGTGACCTTGATTAATAAAGCTATAACTTGGTTTTTTCAATTATACAGAAATCGAACAATTGTCCTCATTTAAGCTGGTCAGAAATATTGACAAAAACAATTTACCTGTCCAGTCGCTTGAATTCTGATAAAGTCCTGCCAACTGCGAAAGAAATTGATGACGTTCCATTTATCTTCAGTTGCAGTGTGAGATCTAGTGATACTGCCAGATAATAGCCCACGAATTGTTTAATTTCCTGAAGTTTTTCTTCATTAAGCAGCATGAGAATTTCGCAACAACTATTTTGAGTAAAATAAACTCAATGTTAAAAATAAATTATCGTTCTTGCTAAAAGAAGTAATCAAAAAATTTTGCAAAATGCAGCAGCAAAATGCGTCAACTTATGACTAGCTTTCCCAAATTATTGGCTAGGAAGCTCATCTAGTTTTATCAGTTTTAAATGCAACGGCTCGTAACGGCAAGTCGTTTAAAAAACACTCGACTCCTCTATTTGCAGAAAATAGACTAACAAATAGAGATATATTTCGCTGGGTCAGCCATTTTTGGAATTCGAAAAGCGGTTTTCCATCAGTTACGCATTCAATGCATTGATTTTCATGGAACTCTTTACGTCTGCAAACTTTTAAATGAACAAAAAACGATAACGATCTGTACAGCTCATATGCAAATAAGCAATCTGAAATGTAGCGCAATTGGTCAAATAATGTTAAACCAGAAAGTTTGTTATTAAAAATATGGAGGGCTAAGACTCAGGCATTCAGAATTACCTGGACCAAAACCATGTGGCTGTGTCAGGTTGAGTTTCCAAGTGGGCAAGCTCTGCAAGCAGGTGGACGGAGAGGCCCAACAATCGCTTCTGCTCTTCCTTCATCTCCATTGCACTCTTGGCTTGTTCCTTTTAAGACGAACTTGATGAGAACTTTTAAGACGAACTTGATATCTTTCACAATCTATTAATCAACTAAGCTTCCTTCCTATATCAAATGTCTGTAAACAATTATGCGATGTGCTAAGCTTTTGAATATTTGCGCGGCCGAATTTATTCATTTCTAACCAAAAATACAAAAATAGACACTGAAATTGGGTGGCAGATTAAAAAAATCAAATTCAAATTAAACTGTATTTTTGTTTGCAAATAAATGATATCAGATTTGTAATTCTTGCTTGGAATTCTCCTTGAAACGACGCCCTCTATCTAAAATGTTGATGGAAAGAATTGTGATTTCGTCGAATTTTTGAGGCATGTTTTGCCCCCCTATAGGGGGGGGGGTCATATCCGGATATGCCCCCCCTCTGTATCCGGATACAGCCCCCCCTATAGGGGGGGCAAAACCCGGAACCCCCCCCCCCCCAAACAGGCACCCCCCCCCCCCTAACCGCCCCAACCCCCCCCCTCTGGGGGGGGCAATTATCATTTTTAATTATAGTGCTTTAGCTAATGCTTTTTTTTTTTTATTAGTGAAAAAACAGCAACATTTAAAAAAAAATATTATGACAAAAAAAAAAAAAAAAAAAAAGAAAAAAAAAACATTTCTTACTATTATCCTTACCCCCCCTTCTCCCCCCAGACACAAAAAAAAAAAAAACAAAAAAAAAACTCAACGTAGTATGGCCACCCTCGCGGGCACCACACCGTCCTGGAGTACCCTTGTAGGAGAAGAAGGAGACGTTAGAGTTTATACGGAACGTGAAGCTGAAGCGAGAGTGCAGACTGATGGCATGATGGTGAAATGGGGAGCTTAAGTAAGAGAAGGTGGTGTGCACACAGGAGCGAGACAAGATGGCGGCATCGGAGGGAGGGGGTTTGCAGGGAAGGGGAGCGAGAGGCGACGTGAAGGGAAGGAATGGAATGCCAGCGTGGGAGGACATGAAGTAGGGTCGGGAAGAAAAGGTTTTGAATGCCATGGACTTAGTCGTCGCACTACGCCCTCTTTCACACACGTCAAGGAAGCTGCAAGCATCCGCCGCAAACATATCATTTATCACATTTCACCTTCTTTTCTTTACATCAACAATCTTAAATCGCAAGAAACAGAATGAATTGGGAATATAGCAAAGATAATAAGCACAAGTTGGGCTAAAAAGGGTGCGGAAGCGTGAATAGAAACTTGGGCAAATGTCAAATGGAAAAGAATGGAGCAGGGGAGGAGGAGGAAGGAGGCGGTGCAATGGAGACCAGTCGACGCTCGTCCCTCCAGCAGCCTACTTCTTCTCCGTCCGTTGCTGCAAATTTCATTCTCATTACTTGTGATCTTTGAAACTCATTCTATTCTATTCAGTCTCTCTTTTTACTTCAAACTTTCAGTTCCTAATCATTTACAAACTAACAGCATTATATCAATACATTATTCATCGCTAAGAATCAAAAAACACGGAAGGAGTTAACAAATTTGTCGCGACGCTGTTTGCGTCCATGGTCCTGCTGCTGCTGACGCTGTTGGCGAGTCACAGGCGGCGTCGATCGCACCTCTGGCAGGTTCTCCAGGTTCATCATGTCTGGCTGCCTCGGCTCCGCTGGGCCTTCCTGCTCCATGGGCGCCTCTTCTCGTTGCTGCGATGAGCTGGGTGCTTGCTCTGCCGAAGGTGGCGGAGGAGCTTGCGGCGGGGGCGGCGGCGGCGCCTGCATCGGCTGCGGCGGCGGCGGCGGTGGCTGCATCGGCTGCGGCGGTGGCGGCGGCGGCAGGGGTGGAAGGAAGGGGCTTGCAGCAAAGGGAGCGACGTTGGAGGGGCCTCCAATCGGCCGGCCTCGGTATCCGCCTGGTGGTTGGTTGTGGAATGGGGGGCGAATGAAGCGTTGGGGCGGCGGGCGGAAGGCGGGCGGTTGCTGTTGCTGGAAGAGAGGAGGAGGAGGCTGGCGGTAGACGTAGTCGAGTCGAGGCTGAGCCAAGCGGGGGCGTTGTCGACGGAGAGGCTGTTGCCGCTGCTGCTGTCCACCAGCTCGGTTCCGGCTCAGCATGCGTTCCACCAGGTCGTCCATTTGCCGACGCTCCTCGCTCTTCTTGAACAGGACTTGGTTGCGGTTGAGGAAGAAGGTGGTGGGGAGAGTGTTGTAGGTGTCTGTGTTGACGGCGTCGGCCTGGTAGGGAGGGTCGGGCGAGCTGTAGAGCAGGGTCTTCCAGTTGGCGTCCGAGTCCGGGTCGTTGGCGCAGGTGTCCAGGAACCCATCCAGCCCCTCGCAGACGCGGTTCCCCTTCCAGAGCGCTTGCAAGTAGATGAAGGTCTCAGGGAGGTTGGCCCACTGAAGGGTGTTCTTGTCGGTGGCGTTGAGGAGTTCGTCGAGAGAGTCGATGATGCCGTGCCAGGAGCCGAAGATGAAGAGCTCGCGGCTGTGCCGGGTGACGGCCACGGTGAAGCGGTTCTTCTGGGCCAAGAAGGTGGCGTTGATCTTGGACTGGGCGACCCCGTCGACCAGGTGCCGGTTGCGCACCAGGGAGAGGAGCACCACCTTCGCCTCCTGTCCAATCTGCCCATCCACTGTCTGGACCTTGACGCCGTCGATGTTGTACTCGAGCAGCAGGGCATTCATGAGGTCTTCCTGGCCTCTGTACGGAGTGGAGACGAGGATCTCGCCGTCTTGGAAGGTGTTGTTGTCGCGCCCCAGGCGACGGAGGAGGAAGAAGATGGTCTTCATGATCAGGGCCGCCTCTCCCGGGTTGCCGTAGGACTTCCCAACCGACTCTTCCTGCAATTTCTCACCTTTCCTTTTACACCTCACTTCCCTTACTTACTACTTTCATCCCAAGAGAATGTGAATACCTCATGTTCATGGTGGAAGAAGGTGATTGAGTCTTGGTGCAGGCGATGTGGTAGGAGGGTAGTCGGGGTGGCCGAAGCCTCGTCGATGTGCACTGTGGGGCGCGTGGATTCCCTGTAGAGGTGGGTGACGATGGGGCAGGTGGAGGCTGGAAGGCGAAAGGAGGTGTCCAGGCGGCGGGCAGTCATGTAGTTGCTGGCGATCTCCTGGAAGATGGCGAGGATGGACTTCTGCCCCAGCATGCATCCCATCCCGGCTCCACGCGCGTAGGGCTGCAGCTGGTGTCTATCTCCTGCCCAGACCACCGTGTTCAGGGACTGTCCGCACTGGCTGATGATCCAGCAGGCGATTCCGCGATCTACGAGACTGGCTTCGTCGACGGTGAGGATGGTGGCGTTGAAGTTGAGGTGTTGGAGGGTGTAGTCCCTGGCGAAGTCGATGGTGGTGAAGAGGAAGTTCGGCTTGATGGCGCAGAAGACGGCCTGGACCAGGTCCCGGTAGGCCTTGCGGAGTAGCTTCTCCTTCTCCGCCCAGTCGCTCATCAGCGCATTGGCCTCCTTCTGCCTCGCCGCTGGGCGCCTCCTTGAACTGCAGCCCTCGTTTCCCTCTCCCGCCATCTCCATCACCTCAATCAATCATCCTTTCCCTTTCTATTCCACTTACGGCTATCTGGTTAGAGTAAGGAAGAAAAGAGTACCTCTTTCACTTCTTTCCGAGCTTCTTCTCGGCGAGTGGCGTAGTCGTGGTAGCAGGCGAAGGCGTGCTCATGGTCGTCCTTGTTGCGTCCGGCGGGCTCCCCCATGGCCTCCACGCTCTCCTCCACAGACGGCAGCACCAGCTCGTCCTCTCCAGCCTGCTTCAGCAGCTGGTCCATCTTGGCCATGTAGTTGGCCAGGCGATCCGTGAAGTGAAGGTGGTCGGGGACTTGGAAGCCGCCGCTGGCTGCGTAGGTAGCGGAGGCAAGGCGAAGAGGGCGGAAGGCGTCCTCCAGCTCCTCCGCTCTCCCCTCCTCGGTTCCTCCATCTTCAGCTCTTGCTCTCTCCTCCGCAATCTTCGTGGCCTTCACTAGCGCACTGAAGCCGTTGTCTGCCGCAAAGTTGGTCTTGGCGCAGAAGAGGACGCAGGCATCCTGGACGCGGTCCACGAGGCCTTTCTGGGTGCGTAGGACGTAGCACATGAGGGAGATGATGACGGTGGTGGTTTTGGCCGCTCCGGCCACTCCGTCCAGCGTCAGCCCTCGGCCGAAGTTTTCGACGTAGACCTGGATGGCTATCTCCTGTGCCACCAGGAGCTGCTGCAGGGTGGGTGCTTGTCCTTCTGGCATGAAGGCGGTGAACTGGGCCGTGTGCTCCGCCAGCTCCTCGCTCGTCATGCGCCTGGGCTCCGGCCGCTTCTTCCCCTCCTTCTTGTCCCTTTGCTCCTTCGCGTGCTTCGCGTCCATCCAGGTGAAGGAGTCCTCCATCAGGCGCCGCAGTGGAAAGTCCGTATCATGAGATGCGTAGCTAGTCGGGTTGGCCGAAGCCTCGTTCTCCTCGTGGAGGAGGTTGGCGCCGGTGGGGCGGAGGTAGCGGCTGCAGAAGACCTTGCGGACGAAGTCCTCGTAGATGCTGTCGCTGTCCAGGTCGGTGACGAGGACGCCCTTGAAGAAGTCCACCTTGACGTTGGACGGGATGACGGCCTGGAACCAGCCGACGATGGTCTTCGGGTCCGGTCGCAGCACCACCACCTTGAACTGCTCCCCCGGCAGGGGCGGGTTCCCGCTCAACGCCGGCCACTCCACCTGCGTCCAGCTGGGCATCTCCATCTGCGTTACCTGCAATAGATATATGATAAATTTCTTGCATACCCCAATGGAAGAGAGGGGACTAGAAAGGTAGAAAAGGGAACCTTGATAACTGTGCAGGAGACGGCAGGGACGGTTCTGTTGAGCTGCGGCTCTCCGTCGATGTTGTAGGTGTGGAGTTTGAAGAAGGTGCCGGCCTCGGCCAGCTTGGCCTGGAAGGCGTCCGTGTCCTGGTTTCCGGGGACGCGGAGGAAGAAGACGTGCTCGCCGTCCTCCTCGTCGTAGGGGCAGAAGCCGGCGATGCCGGGGACCTGGTGAATGGGCTGGTCCAGGGCCGTGCAGTACTCATCGTAGTGGCAAGTGGCCAGGAAGACAGAGCTGCCGATGATGAGGCGCTCCGCGAGGGTGTGGCGATAGATGCGGTCCAGGAAGTTGCTGTTGGTGAAGTTGTTGAGGAGCTCCTTGGGGTAGGCGGCAAGGAAGTGCGCCTCGGTGTAGGTGAAGAGGTAGACATGGGTGGCGTAGTAGAGGGAGTCCTTTTCTTCCTGGTAGAATGCGGGTCTGGACTGTTGCGCTGTGTCGAGAGAGCGCGCCCGGAGGATGAGGACTAGGGCGCCCTCAGCAGCTGCTTCTCGGTAGGTGGGCTTGGTGCCGAAGTACTGGGTTTTCGGGTCCATGAGCACGTAGCCCCGCTGATGGTGTCGGACGACCTGCTTCTTCATCTGCTTCCCATCCTTAGGGTCGGGCACCAGGTCCTCCTCGGCCTGGACGAAGGTGTTGGCGAAGAGGGCCCAGACGAAGGGCGGGGGCGGTGCGTTCTTCTTCCCCACGCCGACCGGCGTCTCTCCCGCCTCGTCCATCGCTTCCTCCTCTCCTCCTCCTGCCTGCCCTCCTTCTCCTCCGGCCTGCTCTTGGCCAGGATGGGTGGCGGATGGGAGGAACGGCGTCAGGCGCATCTTCAGCTGCTTCTGGTCCAGCTTCTCCTTCTCCAGGTCCTTGCGAAGGGCTTGGACTTCGGGCTCTTCCTCTTGGGAGCGGTTGGCGCGTCTGCTGGTGATGGCGAAGGTGCCGTAGAGGCCCTCGCCCTTCTTGCCGGTGAACTCCGGGAGCTCCACTGCGTGCACCTTCCAGCATCCGTCCGGCGCTCCCTGGACTCTCGGCGCGAACGCTCCCACCCGCAGTATCTCACCTGCAATCCTCATTCTTTCTTCCCCTCATCCCTTTTCCAATCTTCTTTAGGGAATAGGAAGGAATGAAATGTGAACCTTTGAAGGCGATAGCTGTGAGTGGGATGTTGAAGGCGTGCAGGATGTCGCGCGTGTTGTCGTAGTAGTGGAGGCCGTGAAGGATGTAGGTGAGGGGCTGGGAGGTGGTGAGGGTGGTGCGAGGGTCGCTGGCGCTGCACACTTCGCCGATGGCATGAAGGGCTGCATCGCTGCGGAGCATGATGGTGATGGAGCTCTCGTCCCAGTCGCAGATGAGCACGTCCGCGTAGAGGCGGTGGTACTGCTCCATGAACTGGCGGCGTTGGGTGCGGGTGATGAAGAGCGGCTGGCCCGCCTCTGGCATGAAGTCCGCGTCGCTGAACCGCATCAGGTCCCCCGTCGCCACGTACTCCCACGGCTGCTGCAAAAGCTCTCCCATCTTCACTCATCTCCTCTTTCTATTCCTACAGTCATTCAGGGTTAAAGGGGAATTGGGAACCTGTGCATTTTGCATGGTGGCCCAATCCGCGGCCATCCCTGTCTCCTGCTCCCACTGCTGGCGAGCTTCTTCTGCCATCTACAAACCTTCACTTTCCTCTTTACTTCCTTTGCTCTCCTCACTCTACGCTCTCTTAGCTTGAATATACCTTAGGATTGAGTTTGGCGTAGCTGAGGACGAAGCAAGTCGAACGAAACGATGAATTCTAGAATCACAGTCTCTAGGCTATAGGGCGCAGAGTGGAATGGAGGAAGAGGAGAGGATAGCTAACCAATAGCAAACTAGTCCGGATGGCCGAAGCCGATGAAGTCTCCTAGTCGAGCGGGGACGACGAGTAGCCGAAGCCGAGGGCAATCGTGCTGCTCGGTTAACTCCTCTGCAATTCACACTCTCATCATTCCACTCTATTCCTATCCCTATCTTCTTCCTCTCTTTCTCACTCTTCCCTACTTCAAACTACTCAGGGGTAAGCAAGCTAGGGTAAGGCACAAGCTTGGGTTGAGTGGGGTAGGGTGGAGGAAGGATTTCGTAGTCATGTCGCAATGAGTAGGCTGGTGGGACTGAGGGCAATGGGGACTGGGGCAGGCTTATATGTGGCGGTGGGGCGTGTCTGGGCTGGGGGCCTAGGAGACTGTAGGGCCTCTCCACCCCCCCGCTCTTTGTTGCGTCTGCCCAGTCAAGTGGGCTTGCAGTGTTGGAATTTTGGCGGGATCTTTCTTCTCGCCTCACCGCTTTCATCTGCTTAGAGCCGGCTCTCACCCCTTTTCCGCTCCGTTCCCGGGCTCTTGAGATTGCGCCTTTGATAAAGTTTTTACTGATCCGCTCAGTCAGGGGATCGCTTTAGCGTCTTCCCCTCCTCTCACATTGTTTTGGAGCTGTTCATCCACTTTTGCAATGGCAGGCTGCAGCAATCGGCGAAGAAAGAATGCAGACTAAACCGGGGCCTGATAGCGGCCTCCTTTGAAGTCAATTTGCGCTCTATTCGCAGTGGTTGGAATGGAGGGGTGGCTGCAGGGGAGTGGGGAAAGAGCCGGGGCCTCCTGCGTGGGGCTGTGTGCTGGGGCTGGAAAGAGTGAGGGGCGAGGGAGAGGAGGGAGGGGCAGCGCGGGTATGGAATGCACACTCCTGCCGCTACCCCCAGTGCCCTCCGTTCTCCCATCACTCCAGTCCCGGCTCTCTACCCGGCTTAGGCCATCCCGACAAGCTTCCCTCTTCCCTGCCCCTTCTCAGCATGCAGCGCCTGCCTCGTCAGCGTCACCTAGGAGTCCAACTCCACCATCGGTGCTTCTTTCTTTCTTTCTTTATTCCAATTCCTCTTGTTTCCTCGCCCTCGTCACACACGTAGCGAGGGCTAGGAGGGAAAATATTTGCTGACCTCCAAATTGTAATTCATTGCTCACTTGTGCTTTCTTGAGTTCATATGCCAATGGGGTTTGTAAAGAAGTTGAGTGCAGGCAGTTGGGGATGAACGGACACTTGGCGTTGTGGAAGAGTGAGTACGCGTTCCACTTCAAGGCCGAGGTCAACCGCCCATCCAACCAGGCACTCCCTCGTCGGCTCCGTCTCTTCTCCGACCGCATCATCCTTCGCTTCGGCCCGCGGGGGAAGCAGGAGTGCTATCGACGGGCCTGCCTGATGCTGATCGGAGACGATGGACTGGCGCGGCTTCCAGTGGCCCGAGTGGAGGAGATGCTCGGCCGCGGCGTCATCGTCGTCTACGGCAAGGGCGCCGGGCCCGGGGACCTGCGCTCCATCTACACCGTCCTCCAATCAGTTGGCTTCCTCTTACTGTTTGGGCATCGCAGATTATTGAAACCGGCTGTCAGTTCGGGCTGGCGAGGAGCTACAACATGTGGCGCACCTGCTTCTTCTTCTCCGAATTCGTGGAGCTGCTGGCGCCGCCCATTCCTAGCCCAGTCATCGACGGCGTAAACCAACACAACGAATTGGTCTTTTCTTCTCTATTTCCTTTTCTTTGGCTATATACTAAGCTGGCTGCTTTTGGTTGGAGTGCAGTAAAAAGAATTGATGGGGTAAAGCGGAGAGAAATCATTGCAGCAAGAGTCGGTGCTGGAGTTCGTGGCCAAGATCGGGGTGGGCCTCGTCGACCTCTTGCCGCCCTTCCCCTGGCACTCCTACGACCCCAACGACTTCTGGCACAATGTACCCTTCCTCTCATGCCCTTACCCGAAGTGTGAAGAGCTGAGGGGGAAATGGGATTGGTTTGAGGCGTACTCCAGCATGGTGGCAGGTGCCTTCTACGGCGAGGCGACGCACGCCGCCATCCCGTGGGCTCCGCACATCAATGTGCTCCCTGTCTTCTACCGCGACGTCTGGACCGACTCTAATCATCCCGTTCCATTTCCTCTTCTCCTCCTTTCGCTCATCACTAGGCCTTGCTGCAGCATGTGATGATGCGAGAGGCTTTGGTCACGCTCCTCGCTCAGATCTACCGCAGCCCATAGATTCTTTTTACCCATATTTCCTTTGATCTACTTTTCACGCTATCTCACTTTTCTTCATCTTTATTCATCTCTGGTGGCATCTTCTTTCTGGCTCCTTTGATTCGACGCTTACCTTAACTTTTCTTCAATCACTTGCCTTATCAATCTCTTCCCTTGCTTTTACTATTCCTTGGCAGTCGCTTTTTGCAACTTTACCCAGTTTGAAACTGATTAGGTCAAAAGGAAAGCTCTTCCTTTGGTTGAAATACATGCAGTTAGGGTAACCATTACACATTGGCAAAAGAGGAAGAGAGGTGCTTGAAGTGTGGTATATGAAACAGGTGGCAAGTAAGTAGCGTTCGAGCGGTGCGCGTGAAAGGGGACGGGTGTAAAAGAGAGGCGAAAGCATAGTCGCTCGCCTCGCGATACCATCGCCTTCCACACACATCATTCTACACACAATACCTCGCCTTTTAAGGCTCTAATTCGGCCCAAATCTTTACTTTCCATTCCACGACTTCTCTGCTTCCTCTCATCCTTCATCTGACTCTAGCTGAGATGTCCTGGATCTGCAACTCTGTCTTCGATTTCGCTGAGGAACTTTACCCGACAGAAGAGGCAGGGCAGGGGGCCCGGCCGCCTGCTTGCTGGAGGCGCTGGGAGCGCCGGGAGGAGGCTTGGTGGCGGAAGGTGCGAGACTCTTGCAACCATCACGGCTGGACCATACCTGGCTTCGGACATGGATTCAATCGGGGTCCCTTCGAGTCATATTTCGGCAACTGAATTGATAATTTAAATGACTTATTGTTATTCAACTTTTTACGATATATATATATTTGCTTGCTTATTTATTGTTAAGGAAGCAATCGAAGAAATCAAAGCAAGAAAGGAGATGGTATTGAGCGAGTCCGGGTGGCCGAAGCCATTGAAACAGGGTTTTGGGTGGAGTGGGAGGCTCCACGCAAAGCTGGAGCAAAGTACAGGACTATGCCGTCCCTAGCTGAGCTTTGCGCTTCGCCTATTTAATTTTCACTTTACTTTACTCTATCACTCCTGTCATCCACTACTTCTCTGCGCTAACCGCAGGGGAAGCGGGTACAAAGAAAAAGAGGGGATGATTTAGAGAAGGGAAAGGCAGGAATTGGTGGCTAACTGTTGGGGGCCGATGAAAGTTCAAGTGCGTCACCTTTCGTCCGTCGCTTCCTCCTCCCCCTCGGAGGAGTCGGAATCGGCAGGGCGCAGCGCTTCTCGGATCTGCGTCTCCTCTTCTTCATCCTTCTCCTCTTCCAAACCCTGCATCAAAGATGGCTGCAGTCTCGGCTTTCCTCGGATCACCAGATTGTGATGGACTGGAAATGGGCGTGATTTTCGGGACGCAATCTTCTTCAATACATAATTAGGATAGGCTGAGTGAATTATTTTACACGGCCCTATCGCATTATCGTAGAATTTCTTAGAGGTCCCTTTTGGAGGTTGATTTCGGGGCTTTAGATAATAAACTTCTTCTCCGGGGGTATAAATAGTTCCCCCCGCTGCTTTATCATATTCTTTCTTATTTCTCTTCTGTGCTAATTGCACTTTTTTCATTGCTATTTGCCTCACTTCTGACAATCGATAAATATGGTCGGTCAAATAGTCTCGTGGCTCTTGCATCTCAGGTTGCAATGGAGGACGCAGCGCCTCAGACGGCCACTCCAGTTCTCTTCCATACATAAGCATAGCAGGAGTTTGAGTGGTGGACACCTGAGGGGTGCTGCGGTAGGTGAAGAGGACCTGCGGCAACGACTGGTCCCAGTCGGCGGGGTTCAAGTCGGTGACGGCGCGGATCATCTCCATCACCGTCAGGTTCAGCCTCTCCACCAAGCCTTGCGAGTTAGAAGAATAGGGCGTTGACAAGGTATCGTGAATGCCATATTTGGCCAAAAAGGCCTTGAAAAGCTTGGAAGTGAAATTAGTTGCTCCATCGTGTACTATCTCTCTGGGCGCACCTAGTCTGAAAACCACATCGTCTCTCAGGAAATCGATAATGGTAGGGGACGTGAGATCAGACACTGCTCGTCCTTCAGGCCATTTAGTGGTCCAGTCCTGGTACAAAATGATGTATTTCTTTCCGCTAGTAGTTGTGGGCAAAGGGCCCATGCAATCAATTTCACCTCTGAAATTAGCTGGAGCAATGAGGAGAGGTAGGAGTGGGGCTTTGGGGGAGGGGTGATACTTGACGCGGAGACAGGTGAAGCAACCGCCGATGTAAGAGCGTACGTCGGCGTCCATCCCAGTCCACGCGTAGTTGATCTTCAGTCTCGTCACCGTCCTCGCCACTCCACAATGTCCTCCTAGCTCTAGGTGATGCTCTTCCATCAACTTCCTCTTTAGAGCGCTGGGAACCACCACGGGACATCGCTCCTGCAGAGGCTGCGTTTTTCGCATCAAAAGCACGCCTCCTTGCCCCACCAGTGTATTCTTTGCCATCCTCAATACCTTTTTGCTCTCTTTTTCCTCGTCTGGCAATAGACCAGTAAGGTGATATTGAATAACGGGGCCTAATACGAGATCTGCTTTCTGCGCTTCGGCGAAAGTGAGATCCATAGGTTGAAATAAAGGTGGGGGTAACAAAGAAGTGTGTTTGGAAGATGATGGTAGGTTGGTGGGTAGGGATGCGGTGGGTGCGTCGGGCAGTGCGAATGAGGGCGAAGGATTGGAGGAGGTTGGAAGAATGAGTTCGGGTGCGGGGAGCTCCTGGGCTTCAGTCGCGACCCCTCTTTCCCCTCGGAGTAGCGGTCGCTTACTCATCCTCCTGGATCCTCGGCTACCTCTTCTTCCACCTCTCCCTCTCTGTCCTGCATTGCCGTGCAAGGGTTTTACAGGCTGAGGTTCATCTGGCAAAAGTTTCGGCGATTGCACATTTTGCCTCAGTCCATAGCGAGAGGAAGAGCGAAGAGAGTGAACTTGGGGTGACGTACCCAATGTAGGCGTCGGTGGCGCCGCCGCCTTGTTCGCCTCTTGCACGATCCGATTCGCCATTCCTTCCTCCCACTCTGGCCATCTTTCGTACTCCGGCCCTGCCAATGCTTCCCTTATTTCATTGGCCTGGAGGAATGGCGCTGCATCGGGGACTAAGCGGCTAAGGGCATCGGCATTGCTATGCTTGGAGCCTTTCTTATAAACCACTTTGAAATCGTAATCCAAGAGTTGCAATGCCCAACGGTCCAATCTATCGGAACCGCTTGGTCTTTTCAAAATAGCGGATAAAGGTGAATGGTCGCAAACTAAGGTCCACTTTCTCCCGTACAAATAATCTCTGCATTCACTGACGCAGAATTTAACGGCTAACAATTCTTTTTCAGTTACTGCATAGCGCGTTTCTGGATCCGTCATTTTTCGGCTCATAAAAGCGATCGGCCTTTCTCCTTGCTCCTCCGAATTTTGCGACAAAACTCCGCCTATAGCGTAATCGCTTGCATCCATTTGCAGAAGGAAGGGGAACTTGTCGTCATAGTTAGGATAAGCAAGGATGGGGGCTTGAAGGAGGAGAGATTTGAGGTGTTGGAACGACTTTTCGGCCTCCTTGTTCCATTGAAAGCCGGGCTCGGGGCGGTTGCTGGCGGGGGGCTTCGGCAGCTCCATGTCCGTCAACTTCGGCGTCACGCTCCCCTTCGCTGCCTCCCTAATTGCTTTTCCCTGCTTCTTTCCTTTCAGCATTTTATACATAGGCAAGGCAATTTTCGCGAAATCCGGAATGAAACGGCGGTAATAATTAATCAAGCCTAAAGCCGCTAATAATGTTTTTTGACTTACGGGGCTAGGCATCTTTTTAACCGCGTCCAGCTTTTTCGGATCTGGTTCTAGGCCTTTCGCTGAGAGTAGGTGGCCAAGAAAAGTCACTCTCTTCCGCATCAGCAGAACTTTTGAAGGTTTTGCTTTTAAGCGGAATTTGACAAGCGTTTGGAAGATCACTGCTAGCTGATCCAGCATCTCATCGACATTTGACGCATGGCATAATATATCGTCGATGAAATTAATGATATTTGGGCATTCCATGGCCTGAAAAATGGCGCCCATGACCCTAGCAAAGTTCATAGCTGAGTTTTTAGCCCCGAAAGGCACTTTAGAATACTGATAGAGCCCCCAATTAGTTGTAAAAGCAGTTTTTTCTTTAGCTGCAGGTGTGAGCATCAATTGCCAAAAACCCTTCTGAAGATCGAGGGAACTGAACGTGGTGGCCTTGCCGACGGAGTCCAGCACCTGGGTGATGAGCGGGAGCGGGTAGAACTGACGGCGCGTCACCGCGTTCACCGCCCGCAGATCCACGCACTGCCTCAAAGTTCCATCTTTCTTCTTCACTAATACTAATGGGCTGGCCCATGGGCTCACACTGGGTTCAATTATTCCTGCCTCGAGCATCTGATCTATTTCTTCTTTCACTCCGGCTAGTGCTGCTTGTGGAATACGTGATGCACGTGCAGCTATAGGTGGAGTGTCTCCGGTGTCAATCTCCATCTTGGCGATGTCGCAGTCGCCGAAGTCGTAGGGATGCCGGGCGAAGGCCTCGCGGTTGTTCCACAGCAAATCCTGCAACCGCTGTTTTTGCGCCTCCGTCATCTCCACTTCTCCGCTCACTCTCTTTCTTCCACCCACACCCATCTCATCCTCTTCATCCTCTTCAACCACCTCCGAATCTTTCATCGGAAAAGCAGCCATGAGCGATTCTCTGGTCCATGCCGGAAAGGTTTGCAGGCCGTTGAATTGGCGCTCTGTTAGTGCAACTGCCACTGGTGGCACTGGCTCTGGGCCAGGTGTTTGCACAGTATAAGTCTCAAAGAAATGCAAAGTTCCGACAGTTTTGCCGGCGTACAAAGTGACGGGATAAGGGTGGTGATTGGCGATAGGAAGGAAGAAGACGGAAGTAGGTTGATGACAAATGCCGGGTGGAAATGAAAGTTGAGCGGTGGGATGAATGTCGGGAAGTGCTTCCAGGACGAAGTCTCCTTTCAGGGCAAACGTAGGTCCTCCGCCTTTTAGCGACGCTGCGACTGGCACCACGGTGTATCCTCTAGGCTGGAGCTGCACAGTTTTTAGCATCCTCACTTGGGGCAATCTCAACATTCTATACGAGTTACATTGGGCGGTGCTAGGATAAAAGGAAACATATTGTTTTCCAATGATTAAACGGTTATTTTGAAAGTCAAAAGTGACTGGTGGCATTTTGCGTAAGAGATCAGTGCCAATAACGGCTTCGTGAAAACAATGATGATCGGAGACTACAGAGAAATGAAATGTGCTGACTCTCGCTTCCCCTAATGCGGACGACAATGGAACTGAGCCTCTTACTGGCACTGGCCCTGCAATTGTCATTATGTTGCCTGCAAGGGGGCTAATGGTTTCGGTTTCTTCGCTTTTCTTCACTGTTCTCATGGGCAGAACGGAAATGCTAGAACCGCTGTCAATCAGCGCTGGTACACACACTCCTCCTATCTTCACCTCTACCACTGCCACTACTCCTGGGCCTTGCTCAGTATAGCTGGATCTTAGTTCGTCCTCCGCTTCTTGTAGGGAGGGCGGAGGCGGAGTTGGGAAAGCCATCATATTCAGCCAAATGCCCGATGTCGGCGGGGCAGGAGCTTCGCTTTGCTCTGCTGGGGGGCAAACTGGGCAAGCGGGTGCAGGCGTGACTTTACAAGAAGGCAGTACATAAGAGTAGCTCAGGAGGAATCCTCTGGGACCCTGCAAGATGGGAGGTTGTGATAGGATGTTGTTGGTGGTGGGAAGGTAGTGAATGGTGTGTTCGCCGATGAAGGGTTGAAAAGTGGGGTGTAAAGCGGAGTGGTTGGGGGCGCGGGTTTTCTCCGATTCGCCTCTCTCCGTCCACCCCGGCGTCCACAACACATTCGTTCCTACCACCGCTCCCGTCCCTACACATCTATAGTCGTCTACTACGTAGAAGGTTATCCCAGAGCACACCAGTTTGCCTACTCTGGCTGGCACTATTACCTGTCCTAGAGAAGGGCATAATTGATAACGCATAAAGAACGGGGTCATAGTGGGTAGCATTTCTTGGAGAAGCCCTAATTGCTGTGCTGTGCTGTACGGCATGAAGGAATAAGGGCAAGATTCATCCAACATCACCTGGAACGGCTGGTCTCGTAATTGCATGACAATGGAAGTCGGTGCATTGTAGCCAAGGCTAGACAGAGAAGGCAACCAGCTGGTAATGCTTGAATGGGGAGGGGTTGGGGTAGGTGGGGGGTAAGGTCCAAGAATGGCTGCGGGAGATGGAGGAGGGGGTGCGGAAAACATGAAAATGGCGGCAGCATTTGTTCCTTCTTCTGCTGCCGATTCACTGCGTGTCAATGGAATGGGGGGTTGGGGGGTTAGAGGTGGAGGGCAGGAAGAGGAGGGTTCATCGGAATTCGTTGGCGGCGGGGAGGGCGTCGACACGTACCTCGCCGGTCGCTTCGTCTTCCTCCTGCTTCTGCTACCTGAAGAAGATGAAGAATTTTGCCTCGTTGCTGCTTCAGGCTTCTCCTCCCTCTTGAGGGGTTTGATTTCAAGAGTGCCAGGAATGAAAGGCTTTGGAAGGTGTCTGGGATTGAGGAAGGGTTGAACTCTTCTCAAAACATTTGCCGACAATATCATATCCATTCCGGGCAACTCTTCCCAGATTACTCGAAAGTCCAATTGTGTTTGATTTCCCCATATACTCACCGCCAATGATACACTGCCCATCATTGATACTCGGCCATACGGCAAATTTACGGCCTTTTTCTGGGTATACGGCTTGAATTTGAGATTTCGCAGATGCAAGGATATATAAGTGACATAATTGGTGAAAAGATGAGGATGTATGCGAGTGTTGAAAGGGCAGGAAAAGTTGTGATAACCTGCGAAGGCGACGACAGGTATGGCGTAGAGGTTGAGGTCGGGGGCGGGGTAGAAGCCGGGGATGCTGGGGTACAGCACGCTAGTGCTGGGCTCCGTCTCGGGCGCCTGCGGCAACTCCGCTCCTTCCGCGGGCCCTCCTGCAACCAACATGGGAGTAGGGGGTGGCACTGGACATTGGCTTGGGATTGCAAACATATAAATTTGAGGCGACAGAAGGAGAATGGAAGATTGTTCCCACCTGTCTTCGCTTGGCAGACAGCCGCCTGGAATAGGACGGAGCTCGCTCTGCTGGATGCGGGTGCGCAGGGCCATGTTGATGAGCTGCTCCGCTGGCAAGGGCTCCTGGTGGGGTTGGAGGGGCAGGGGACGGGGAACGAGGTCGCTGGGATGCTTCTCGTACTGCTGGGGAGCCGGGTTGCGGCCCGCCCAGCAGACTCCGCCGCAGAAGGCGTCTCTGCCGAGCTTCAAGCCTCCGTGCACTGCCGACTTGCCCAGCACCATGTCCACCGGCAATTCTTCTGTGTGCACCACCATGAATGTGGTGCGAGGGGAGTCCTGGTTCCAGTAGTGCAGGTGCAGCCGGACTACGCCGAGAGTGGCGAGAGCTCGGCCGCTGTGGTCGCGCGGGGGTCGGTGAGAGGGGTTCTCCGCGAAGGGTTTGATGTCGGCGGCCTTGTTCAGGGCACGGACGAGGTGGAAGGAGATGCAGTTCTCCTCCCGCGCCTTGCAGATGCTGATCTGTGCCATGGCCTCCACTCCCTCTACCAGCACCTTGAGCACCAGGAGGTTGCCCAGTCCCTTGACCGCATCTCCTGACACTGCCCAGAGAGGGCCTTTTCGGATGAGATGGTAGGCCTGAGGGCGGGCGTCTTCTGCCAGCCAGGCCAGAGTCGAGATCGGAAGAGAGGCGGTGTTGAGCAAGTCCGAGTGCCCGAAGGCGGGGCGGTAGGGGAGGGGGGGAGTGTAGATGGTAGGGGGGGAATATTGGGCAGTGTAAAAGACCCAATCTGGAAGGTCTAGGGACACTGGGGGTTCGTCGATGGGGATTTGGCGAAGGTGGGAGATGGGTGCATGGGGGCGGGGAGGGAGAATGCGGGCATAGCTGAGGAGGTAGCGGGGAGGTCCAATGAGTTGAGGGGGGAGGGTGAGAGGGGAGGGAAGGTCGGGGAGCTGACGCAGTTCCTGGGGGTGGCGGAGGCGGAAGCGTCCGTTGTCCACGATGCCGATGTGGCCGCCCAGGTAGAAGGAGTCGATGCGGTGCGTCGTGCGTCGCTCCGGCGCCTGTCCCTTGCTGGTGTACCTCGCGGTGTTGGCGCCCTCCTTCAGCTCGATCTCCCGCCAGCCTCTGCTCTTCAGCGCACCCAGCCCCAGCACCACTCTTGGCTCTTCCTCTTTCAGCTCGTAGGCTCCAGTGCCTCTGCCGCCGATGATGCGGAAGTGGATCTCGGGGTTCATGAGGCCTTGGATGATGACGTCGAGGGCGACGGCCTCTCCACTCTGGTACCCCGTCTTTCGGTTCTCCAGGGGCAGGTGGAGGCCGAGTTTGCAGATGAGGGAGTAGTGGATGGTGCTGTCCTGCGACGCGGTGATAGCGATGGCGCAGGGGAAGCCGTTGATGAGGCCGGAGACGATGGGGGCGCCGTCCTTCTCCTCGTCGTAGCCCAGGCAGACGGGCAGGGGCTCGGCTCCATCTCTGGGCGTCATCAGGTCCACTGGGTCCTCGCTGTAGGGGATGCGCTGGTCCCAGGCGTAGGGGCGCTGGTTCTCATCTGTTGGGTGGGGCAGGGACTCGACGTGTTGGCGGAGGGGGTGGTCTTGGGGGGAAAGGAGGTGGGAAAAGCAGGTATGGGGAAAAGGATGGAGGACAGTGTAGAAGGTGGCCTGCGGGAGGAAAGAAAGGGGGATGGTGGAGAGTTCCTTGGGGAGGGGGAGGCTACGGGGACGCAGGGGGCGGTCTACGGGCGGGACCTGGAGCATGAAGAGGGCGAGGGCGGCCTTCTTGTTGGGCGGCTCCAGGGTCCCGTCTTCCTCCTGGGCTCCCTCTCCTCCGCTCTTTGCCGCTCCTCCGCGGGTGTCGCGCTCCGCTCCCGCTCCGTCCTTCTCTCCTCCGTCTCCTCCTTCGGCTCCTCCGTCTCCTCCTTCGGCTCCTCCGTCTCCTCCTTCGGCTCCTCCACTTCCTCCAGCACCACCACCACTGGCACCACCATCTCCTCCATCGTTGTCACCGCCTTTCTTCTCCTTCGCGGCTTCTTTCTCCTTACTCTGGCGCCAACGGGCGTATCTCCGTTCTTGGTGTTCTTCACAGTCCTGGCAGGGCAGGGCTCCTTTGGTCTCGCCCTCCGCCTCGTGCCAGTCGCAGTACCGGTACCAGGAGCCTTCCTGGTCCATCTGCTTGATGGCGAGGACGGCCTCCTTGTTGTAGTCCTTGTGCTCGTCGGCGGTGGGCAGCTGCTCCTCCGCCTTCAGCGCGGCGATCGCCTCCTCATCGCCCTCGTCCCGCTTGCATTCGTTGATCCACATCCGGTGTTCGATGTTGAAGTGGCGGATCTGGTGCTGGTGTTGTTCCCACTTGTCCCACCAGGCGAGCTCCCACTGCTCGTTCATGTTGAGCTCCTCGACGTAGGCTCGTCCCTCCTTCCTAGCCAGGTCCTTCGCCACGTCTTCTCGCTGCCAGTAGGGGAGCAGGAGCCGCAGGTGCTCGATGTCGTCTTCTGACTGCGCTTCCTTCAGGCTCTTCACCTTCAGCGCTCGACTGGGGTCTGCTCTGGCCTGGCTGGGTCCTGGCGGAGGCGAGGGGTTTCGAGTGTTGCTGTCGAGGGTCAGTTGGGCGAAGCCTGGGGATGGGGGTGAGGGGGGACTGCTGGGTTTGGGAGGGGGAGGGGCGGTGGATGAGGCAGCCGGGGCGTTCTCCGTGTCGCGGCGCTCTGCGTGCACGACGGCGTCCACGCCGGGGAGGTGGTCGCGGATGTCGATGGCGCAGGTGTTGGCGAGGCGGTTGGCCGTGGCCTTGTCCTCCTCCGTCTGCTCCTCCGTGCCTTTGTACTCCATCTGCAAGGCTGGAACTTCCTCCAATCCATACCTTGAAGTCAATAGCACACAAGGGGTCCTCCAGGGATAATGAACATCGGCCTTAGCTAGGAGGATCTCATTTCCTAGCATAATCTTCCGCAAGACTGAGCAGGAGAAAGGGGGCGTTAAATGGCCGAAACAGATGAGTTGAAGTTGCAGCGTGCCTCTAGAGAAGGCAGCTACCTCCTCCGTTGATACTAGGTGAGGGTTCAAGGTCACCTGAGAGGCTAAACCTAAACGCTCCACCGTTTCTTCCGCAATGAAGGATCTCCCTCCCGCTCCTAACAGTCTCGCTTTCAATTCCTCCAAGCCCAGCTGCACATCCACCAATACTTCTTCTACTCTGCCTTCCCTATTGTATCTCAAGTGAATAGGATAGGCGGGAGAAGTGGCCGAATCTGTGGGCTCTACTTGGGCAATGTAGGCTGTGAGTTGGTGGTAGACTTGGTGGCGGGGGTTGGTGGGAGGCGGGGGCGGAGAAGAAACAGCGAAGAAATATAGGGAGTAAGATGAGTGTGAAGCGGCGCTCTCTGGGCGGGTAGGTGCCTCTTCATAGCACCTTCGCTCACTCTCTTCTTTGCAAGGCGGTTCCTCCTCCTTCTCCTCCTTCTCTCCTCCCGTCTCCCCTCCTACTGGGCACAATCGCTGCGCGCTCAGAAGCAGTCTTCCCCTTCCCCGTCCGCTTCTCCCCTGACCAGCTGGACCTATCGCTAGCCCTCCTAGCCTCCTACGCAGGGCTGCTGAGAAGAATTCGGGCTCTGGTTGGGGAAGTGCGGTAGGGGGTGCTTCTGTAGGCGCAGCCAATGGCCGCTTGGGGAGGGAGGCTGCCAAAGGATGTTGGTATAAGGCGGGGCTTTGGTAGGGCGGGATGAGAATGCGCTCCAGCCTCTGTTCGCTGAAGGTAGGATGAAGCGGGGCGCGAGTGCGGAGAGCATTGTACTTTTCGGCGCTGATAGCACACGTCCAGTACACTCCACTACTCTTCCTATTCACCTCCAATCCTAGCGGGGCAAAGGGCACTGCTTGAGGGGGTCCCCTAAGGCTAGGCCAGAATTGGAAGCAATCTTTTTGCAGCATGTGCGGGGGGAGGCGGTGGAGGATATCTAAGGCTCCTAATTCGAGCGGTGCTGATAGCGCAATTTCGGGGACGATGATGCAATCGAACACCACCGCTTGAACTGGATTTAGGCCTTCTATGGTCACGTGCAGACTAATTTTGCCCATTGCATGGACTCCTAGTTGCACTCCCCACCTTTCCTCTTCCTCCTGCGTCAAAGCTTCAGATCCCTCTCTGCGTTCCTGGCGCAAAGCGCGCCATGCAATGCCCCAGGCACAATAAGAGGTATGGTGGCTGGGAGAAAGGAGGGCAAAAGTGTGTTCGCCATTTGCTAGGCGAAGCGGCAGGGCGGGGAGGGGGAGAAGTGAGCCTGCGGGGCGCGGTGCGTAGTCCCCTTCATCCGCCTCATCCTCTCCGTCCCCTTCTAGCCGCTCAGTCACTCGCATCATATTACACATCACCCCGCTCATCCCTTCACCCTTTCCTTCTCCGTTCTGTCCCCCTGAGGTGGAGGGGCCCTGAGGGTAGAAGGGTTGAAGAGGTAGTAGGGTGGGAGGTTGATGCACGTAGAGTGTGCGAGCGATGGGGTCCAAAGTGTGAATGCCCACTAGCGTAATCAGGTCCATGCCTATCACGGCCTGCAGCCCTGGCAGACAAGTCGAGCTGCAAACCGCTAAGGTGAGGGGCCAGCGCCTCTGCGCAAAACTCACTTCTACTCTCAGCCATCCCAAAATGGACGCTTTCCCTCCTGCCGTCTCTGCTGTCACCTCTTGTCCCGCCTTGGGTTCTTCCAGGCAAGGGATGTTAGGGTACTGCTGGGCTCTAAGGCAGACTAGGAGATGTTGGAGAAAAGCATCGGTAATGACCGTGCAGTTGGCTCCGGTGTCCCACAATGCCGTCACGGAGATAGTCTCTATTTTGGCCTGCACTGTCAGCAAAGGGCTTCTCGCCTCACTCACCACTTCCCGAACTCCTTTGCGCTTCTGCTTCCTTTCTCGCCTAGCCTGAGCTATGGCCATCATAAGGATAGCGGGATTTGAAGTTTCTCCCGCCTCTCTTTGTGGCCGGTTACGGGGAGGCACTATCCGCACCCGGTAACCTCCAGCTCCCCCCCCAGACCTATCGATGCTGCTTCCCTCCCCTCTGGACGAATTTTCTCCAGCCTGCGTCAAGTCTGCTTTGGCTAGCTCAGCCTGAACGGCTGCTGGCACAGGGTGTACTAGCACTGAATGCAAGTTGGGCGGTTCTCCCAGAGGGGCTAAAGGGCGGATAGCAAGGTTGGAGGGGGCGGGGAGAAGGTTGGGGCAGAGCTGGGCGGTGCGGGGCAAGAATCTACGCACAAAGTCTTCCGCCTCTGAGTCAGACTGGGACCGAGACTGTACCAATTGCGCTTGGCAAGACATTCCTCCCACATCAACTCTCTGCCACTCCCCATCCCCTTCTTCAGCACTATCTATGGGGGTAGAGGAGGCTGCAGGCAATGGAAGGGCGGAGGAGAGCTGACCTTGATGCTGTAGCAAAGGTTTAGAAGCTGGGTCCGGGTTGCCGAAGCAGGGTTGCAAAGTTCCGTCGGGGGACGCGAGAGCGATGATGCAGGAGTGCTGCGCTTCTGTCCTCCGAACTACTTCGTCTGAAACCTCTGCTGCAACTTGGGAAGGGGCATTGGAGGGAAGGGTAGGGGAGAATTGTGAGCGTAGGCGATGCGCGGCTAATCTGAGGCGACTGGAGAGGGGGGTGTGGTGTGAGTGAGGTGTAGTGTCTGCGGTTTGGCGCGCGCGCCTCCACCCTTGGAGGCGTTCATTCCAATGGGCGGGGGTGTAGGGGGTGAGGCGATTGGGGCAGCTGGGGCAACAACAAGCGACTCTGCACTGGATGATACATACCATGGCCAGCAGAGCCAAAAGCATCTGCCAGGGGGACAGTGCCCCACCCATGACCCAAGCCGCTATTCCCCAGTCCCACTCCGCTGGTGCTGCCAGATGACTCACTTCCTCTCCCATCCCTTCTTCCCTACCCCCAAATTCAAACTCCTTCAATGCCTCTACTGCCTGCCTATGAGAAAACTGGGCTTGTAAATGCAAAGCAGCAAAGGCGGGGTCATGATGGAGATGGGCGTGGAATACCTGGTGTTGGAAGGTGTAGGAAAGGCGGGCGGTTTGGACGGGCGAGGGGAGGTAGGGGAGTTGAGCTGGGATTCCCGTCGCATTCGTCTCACTACCGTCCACCTCAATCCACACTATCCTTCCACCCACACTCATCAACATCCTTTCCCTCTTCACACAGTCGGGTTCGGAGGGGGGAGTGGGAAGGATATGGTAGGTGTGAGTGTTCATCCACCCTTCGTATGCCTTTTCGTTGGCTGAGAAGCGGAGGGGCAGCCAATGGCGGTAACAAAGGGAAGAGGGTTGAAATTGGTAATGGCCTGGCTTGATCGGCTGGCAAGCCCTAATTTTCACCCACTGCCCATGCATTTCCGCTTGAATGGGTTTGCGGAGCAATTGAGACAGGGTAGAGGAGGGGGAAGTTTGGAGGTGTAACAAGAACTGGTCCTGGATGCGGGCGGCGTTTTCACAGATAGAGCGTGCGAGCTGGGCAAAGGCGCGGACGTTGTCCTGCTGGATCTCCTCGTACAGCGCTTGTAGTCTCGGGGCCAGACCCGCTCGCAGCATCAATGCCATCGCATTCCACTCT
>JASANA010007168.1:0-66535 GCA_030248095.1 Ptycholaimellus sp. GST1_10
TAGGTGATAAGGGGGAATGAATTGGTAGATGAGGCGTTGGCGCTGGCCGGTCTTGCGTATGATGCCCTTCTTGTAGTACTGGCGCAGGGAGCGGGAGAGCTTGTCGTAGTTCATCTTGTGCCGATTCTTCCGCTGGCCCCAGAGGCGGGCCAGCTTGTGGGAGTCTTCGATCTTGAACACTCCTCAACACAGCCAAACACTGGACAGAGGATGGAGGAGAGGGGGCGGGAAGGGAACCCTCAGGGCGGTCTATCCAGCGAACGCACTGGGCGAACTTGTCCGGGTGGTCCAGGAGCTCACGGATGAACTGCCAGAGATGAATGCTCCCCGTGGACTGGCCCGTCAGCGCCTTCCGCACTCCGCCCATCAGCAGACCATCCTCGTCCACTGCCCCACCACTTCCATTCTCAGACACGGCATGCCAGAGGAGGATGGGAGGGGAATGAAACAGTCGGCGGAGATGCCGGAGTCGGAGTCGGAGGGGGAGAGGAGGTGAGCGTAGTGCTGCTGCCCTGATGGCCCGCTCAGCATCGCCGGGTTCTTGCCCATCAGGACCCCGTGCCCGCTGCTCATGCCCATGCCAGTCTGCAAACACTTTAGTTTGCATCAAAATGACCAGACAAGAGCAGGGTGGGACCTGAACGGAGAGTCCGTAGTTGGGGGCTGGAGCCAAGGGGGGCATAGGTGGCGGCGGTGGCTGGGGATTAGGCGAAGATGCGGCTACAGCCTCCTCAGCGTCCCACCAGCCGAGGTGCTGGGGTGTGTTTGTGTGCTGTTGTTGGTTGCTGGGCGGTGTGTCTGAGTGGAGGCGTCGAAAGTCGGCGGCAGTTTTCCAGATCTGAAGCTGGGCATGGAGGGTGTCGCCGGCGTTGGGGCAGGCGTTGGTGAGCTGTTCGCGGCTGAGGGCGGCCAGACGGCGTCCGGGGAGGGCCAGGGGGCGGGTGTCGATGGGCCCCAGCTGGAACTGCCGCGCCGTCTCCTCTGCCCAGATCACCGACTCCCCGCTGCTCCACGCCTCCGGGTCTCAATGGCTTCCCAAGCTATTTCCAACTCCCCTGTTGTGCCTTTGTGAGGTGCACAGCAGATGCTGCGTCATCTTGGTTCATTTCAATGTCTTTGTGCTGGCGATGGAAAAGTGAAGAAGATCCGTTTGGTAAAGTGGAAGTTTGCATATGCAAGGGGGGCGTTTGGGGGTCTTTGTGCGGGAGGCAGAAGTTTGTCTGGACAGCCCACCTGTTCTTCTAGGAACCTTGGTTCAATATTATCCCACTGTCCCCAGACTAAAAATCCGGGGCAGTACGCTGCAGAAATACTATTCGCAGTCTAATGGCAGATTGCTAAACGCAATGTTCAGGGCGATTGCAATATGAGCTTAGAGTATGAGCTTAGAGCTAATCCAAGAGTCCCCAGGCGTTGGGCTGGGAAAGGGAGTGTAAGGAAAAAGTAGGGGTAGTAAAGGCTGGGAGAGGGGGCGGGGGGAGGTGAGGCGTGGGGTATTGACGTGGTGACGTCAGGAGAGGAGCTGTAGAGGGGCGGGGGCCAAAATAAACAGCTGTGCTCTGCCTCCCTGGTAGCGTCTTTAACGCCCGCTAGCCTCTGCCTCACAGCTCCCAGCCCACCCCCATTCACTGTTTGTTTGCCCTTCACTCCCGCTCCCCCTCCCCTTCCACCCCCAGGCCATCCTCCACGCTACGTCAACCAGCCCACTACCATCAACACTCTTTGCCCAGTCCAAACGCATCCACAGGAGAGCAATGGGAAGGGGGAGGGAACCAGCAGAGATGCGGAGTCTAAGGCAGGTGGAAGCGATGTCGGTGACGAGGTGGCGAAGGATGAGATCTCTGTAGATCTCCAGCGACTGATCCACGTCCCCGTTGGCCTTAGATGGAGACAAAACGTTGTCCATGAAATAAGAGGGCGAAATAAGCATACGGGAGAGAGGGCTTGCTGCTGTTGCTGCGTAGAAGGATGCTGGTGCTGGGATTGCTGGTCGCAAAAGCTGGGGAAAGGGTCCTCTGGAAAAGGTGGGGAACGCTTCAGACTCCCGTCCTCCGCATAGCCCGTCTCCGTCTGCAAGGACAGGCAGCATGGAGGAGGCAGAGGAGCAGAGGAAGGGAGGGCGGAACCTTAAGAGGGTGGTCGGGTGAATGCGGAGGTGCTGTGGGAGAGTCGAGGAGGGCGCAGGAGGAGGGGATGGAGGCATGCTGGAGGTGGTCGGGGGAGTTGGGGTCGAAGAAGTCGTAGTGCTGGTGGTGGTCGGGTGGTTTGAGGGGGGAGGAGGAGGATGGATTGGGGGAGGCTGAGGGGGGGAGGTGAAGGTCGGGGGTCCAGGAGAAGTCGTCGAGGGAGAGGCCGGCGCTCATGCAGTCCAGGCCGCCGTTGCTGTCCAGGGCCGCTGCCCAGCCTCCTCCACCTCCGCTGGCTCCTCCGTTGCTCTGCCAATTCACATCCAGTGGAGAGAGAGGGAGCCAGTGTCCTCCGCCTCCTCTCTGTCTCAGGCCCAGTGCCGGAGCTGAGGGAGTGGAAGGAGGGGCGGAGGAGGGAGGAGGGAGAGAGGATGAGGGAGCGCTGGAGAACTTTCAGCTACCGCCGCGATTTGCGGACGCTGCAAAAAGGTGTATGGGAGTTAATGGGGAGTAGAGGCTGCGGCCGCTGCTGAGGGGTGTCAGAGCGCAAAAGATGAGAAGGGGTTTGAGAGGGAGGGAGGGAGATGGAAATGAAGTGAAGAAGTGTCTGACGAAAGCGGCTGGGAAAGGTAGCCGGGAGGGGGCCGGGGGATGGGAGAGGGGCTGAGAGAAAGGAAGGCAGCCCTGCCCCCTCCTACATCCCTCCAAGTCGCCCCGCTCTCCCTCCAACTGCTTCCAGTCCATCCCTCCCCCCGTCCCTCGCCCCTTTCGGCCCAGGCTCTTTAGGCTGGCCTCTTCATTTGCCTGGAGAGGCCTTGGGGATCTGGGAGGGCGTCCACTGGGCATCCCCCTCCCGCCCCCCGGCTCCAGCATCCTCAGCGGACAGCGCCGGCTGGGGAGTGGAAGGGGGCAGGGGACCGGTCCGGCGGGCGCGAAAACACACCTGAGAGTGCCTCCCTTCCCCTCCCTAGCAGCCCCCCCCCCCTCATCCTTCCCAGCCCTTCCCCCGCCTCCCACGCTTGCTTACGCAGACAACCTCTTCATCGGCCTAGCCAAGAGTCCAGGCCTCCATCCCTGGGGCAAGTGAGAGCGGGCAAAAGAGGCGCAAGGAGAGAGAAGAAGCGCGCGGCGGAGTGAGGTGGAATAGGAATTGGGCTGGCTTTGAGAGGAGCGTAGAAGTTGGAGGTGGAATTGGAGGGGTGGTGCAGGGGGGTTAGGGGAGGGGAGGGAGGTGCCATATTTGCCTAAGGACCGGCCTGCAGCTGTGTGCGCCGGCTGGCTTCTTTGTCCAGGCTTCTTCCAGACACTGCTCAGAGGCCGACCGCACAGGAAGAGATCCCCCCGCACCTCACAGGAAGAGATCCCCTCCCTCCCTCACTCCCATCCTTCCTCCCTCACCCCTCACTTCCTTCCCCCGCCTCATAAAGCCCCTTCTTACCCCGATCTTGGCCTGCTCCTGGCTCCGCTGCTGCAGAAGGAAAGCGAAGGAGGCGTTGGAATGAAGGAGGGATGGAGGGAGAGTGTGCGACGAGTCAATTGGGGTTGGGGACAGACGGTAGTAGGGGTTAAAAGTGGGTCAGTAGTGGCGCTCTTCTCTGTCTGACCTCCCGCTCTGGCAGGACAGGCCAAGGGCAGCCCTTAGGCCGCCAAATCCAGACCACTCCCCACCAGCCCATCAATCTCCCCCACTTATCACAACACTGCCTCTACCAGCTGAACTTGGTTGGGCTGCAGTGGAGGAAGGACAGGGACAGGGAGGAACCTTCTTGGTCTTCCTGGGCTGCTTGGAGCGCGGGAGGGCGGGGAGAGGGGGGTCGAAGACGAGCTGGAAGGCTGGGTGGGCGAAGGACATGCTTCCTCCTTCCTTTCCTCCTCCTGGCGCCAGCAGCGGAAAAGGCGATGGGAGGAGTCGGGCCAAGAGGACCGCGGGCGATTCAAGTTTTCCGCCACACTGCGAAGCGCATCGCTCCCTTTTCTCTTCGCCCCCTCTTTCCCGCCCTCCCGCCCGCACCGCCCGTCCAAAACAATCGGAAAGAGGCCCCACTGATTGATTACCGGCGCATCCCTGCACCCACTCTCCTCCCACCCCCTCCCATCTTCCTCCCATCACCCCGCATCCTCGCCTATCCAATCCCCTGCCGCCCACTGGAATGGGGCTGCAAGCGCATTTTACACCACCCCAGGGCCTGGAGATGGGCGAAAGGGAAAGGCAAGGAGTGGACGGACGGACAGGTCCAACAACTGGATTCCACCCTTCCTTCCTTCGCACTCCTCTCATCCCCCTCCGCTCTTCCTCTCACCCTTCCTTCTACTCCTCTCCTCCCACCATCTCTTAGCACCTCCTTCTCATACTCTATCCTCTATGCTCTTCCTTCATTTGGCTGGCAGGAAGCAGAAATTACTCGAGGTAGGCCAACCGCTTGCAGCATCAGCTAGCTGTACTTGCCAGGAATGGAAGAGCCAAAGAACATACAGATGAGAGGCAGTGGAGAAGAGAAGGCGAGAAATGCAGGCTGTGGCGTGCAAAGAGGGGGAATTCTTGATATTAATTAAGATACCTCGCATGTGTCAAAACAAATTGCCTGCCTACCTGGCCTGGGAGACTGGGTGGAGGGAGGCGATGATGCGCTTCTCATTTGCATCCACCAGGCCAGAAAAGCAAGCACTGCCACATCTCCGTCATCTCATCCTTTTCTACCCTCCCTCACACTACTCTCACACTACAATACCCTGCTACTGATTCCACCACATCACAGACCATTTGAAGACAATAGTAAAGCCTGGCCTAAGAAGAACGAGAAAAGCATAATGCTTACCATATTGGGAGATGGAGTTGGGTGTGCATGGGGATGGTGAGGTTGAGAGGAGAGGAGATGGAGTGAGGAGTGGCGGATCTTGGATGGAAGTAGTGAGGGGTGGAGGAGAAGGGAGGGGTGGGTGATGAAGGCGACGTCGGAGTGGGCAGAGGAGCGAAGGGAGGATGAGACGAGGCCGGGCGAGGAAGGCGAGTTTTTTTGCCACCACCAGGCCTACTTGTGAAATAAAAGTGAAAGTGGAAGGGGCAGGAGGGTGGGCGGGGAGGGGAGGGTGTTGGAGCAGGTGCGGGAGGAGGAGGAGGGAGGGGGGCTGGAGGGAGATAAGTGACAAATGGATTTGGGCAAGGGGCACACCCCCAGCCACTTACTTACAAAGTGTGCCTGTCCATGAAGGTGAGCGGGGGCGGTGGGGGGAGGGAGGATTGTTGGAACAACAAAGTGCCCTTCAGCCTCACGCCAACTTCAAGGCATGGGCACCAAGGGCGTGGAACTGGACAGGAGCCGCTGCGGAGGGGGCGGAGAGGGGAAAGAGGGGGAGGGGGGGGGGGGGAAGAAGGGGGGTAGGGAGGGCCTCCGTATCCGAGTCCCCTTCTATCCGAGGGGGTGGGTGGAGGAGGAGATATTTCTAGAGGACTGCAGGCTGGACACGACGAAGAGGTGGCGTTCGGGCGCGCGCCACACCTCACTTTGCCCATTCACCTCAACAAACTCCATGAGCCTACTTGAAGAGACCGGACAAGGTCAGCATCCACCCCCACCTTGTCCACCTGGCCTGGGCACCTCCATGCCTCCTATCCCCTTCTTCTTCTCCCCCCCCCCCTCTACCCCCTCCCCACCACCTTCAACTTTCCTCATCCTCCACCTAGTCCACCAAAAAACGAGATGGGCCTTCACCTTGACCAAGAAAACGGAAGTGGATCATCGGATGAGGATCCGGAAAGAAAAATGGCCTACAACCAGTTTTAGTCATCCATTCCAGTTACTCTTCTCCCTCACTTCTATGCCAACCAAAGCTCGGAAAGAAGAGCGATAATTTAGGTGGTAGATAGAATTACAGACTGAATAATGTCTTGAAGGTGTCATCGAAAATGCACTGAGCCTGGAGCTGAGATAATGAAAGAGGGGACGCGCTTAAGGCATGATAAAGTTCAGGCCCCCTCACCTGACGTTTTCCCATTTATGCTTATCTGCCCCTTCTTCCTTCTTCGGATATTCCCCCACATTCTTCTCCACTACCAGCTCTCGACAATTTCAGAAAAAGGTTTATTTTATTCATTTTTAACATAATTTAATCCCTCTAAGAAATTTGGAGTAAGAAAACTAACGATAACTAATGACCTATGAAAAACGACATGTTATGAGAAACCGTTTATCAAAATACACAAATATTAAATATGATATGATGTGTAGTGGCGTCTCTACTCACTGCAATGAATAGAAATAGCGTTTGGCCATTAACTCCTCTAGCTTTCAAGACCTTGGCCGTGGCACACTTGCAACACAACGCTTAAATACAGACAAGTCGATTAGAAGTATAGTCAGCCCAGTCCCACATTGCATATGGACCACCCAACAATCAGCCCGAACCCCAGTCATCCCAGCCCTGCTTCAAAATTTCGATTGCAGTTCAAGATGAAGAACGATAGGGTACGGCACGAGGGCACGACTGGATTAAAATGTGTTGGCTTGAAACCCTGTTCGCGATTTTAATGCTAAGCATGATCCTACCACATGAAATGGTGTCAAAGAATTTAGACTTTGGACTACCCTTGGACTAGGATTTTTGCCTTTCCTGCTAGACAAATTGGCATATTCTACAATTGTTCCGTTTTTTGGACAAACCGAAAAAATAGAAATATGTCAATGGAGAATTACACTCATAAAGTGCCTAATTCTAAAAAATGGTGCCAAAATTGCTTTTCAAGTTTTCACAGCGTTTTTCAGATGTTTGCACGCTTTGAAATAATTTTAAACCACAATGGGGCGT
The DNA here is from genome assembly GCA_030248095.1 of Ptycholaimellus sp. GST1_10. Lineage (NCBI taxonomy): Eukaryota > Metazoa > Nematoda > Chromadorea > Chromadorida > Chromadoridae > Ptycholaimellus > Ptycholaimellus sp. GST1_10. The sequence goes on from JASANA010007168.1 coordinate 6,930, forward strand.
TTTTTAGGGTAAAATTTTAGCAGGCGATTTGTATGAGTGCTTTTTCTGCTAGTGGATCAGGCAAATTTTCTTGTTGAATTTTTTTTCATTACAAATTTATTGAGCGACTTTGGGCTTTCAAATTTCTTTGTGAAATAGTTGTTGCTTGATGCCTTAATTTTTTTGTTTTTTCTATGGTACAAACACTGACTATTCTGGTAGCTTTGTACAAAAAGTTTGACAAAATCAAGCAAATAAAACTGACATCCAAGGAGTATGTGATAATGGAAAAAAGCTCGAAGCATCTGAGGGTAAAGTGGACAAAAAAGAAAGCAACGAAAGGCACCGCTAAGCACAAAATGAATGACACGATGGCATAGGCGCAGGCAAATGTAGAGAAGAAGCGGAGGTCAGACAATGGACTCGCGGGCAGCTTTGAGGCGGTTGGCGATGGGTGGTAGAAGGTTGGCGTACTCGCTGCCCTCCAGCAGCGCTCGCTTCTCTTCCACACCCCTCACCGAGCTGTAGCCTGCTCCATCCACCCTTCATCTTTACACACTCCTCCGCTCAGTTTGCGGGAAAGACATACCGCATTCGTCTTCAAGCTGAGCTCCTGACGGGCTCTGCCTACTTCCAGCGTGTCTTCCGCCTTCCCTGCAGCCAAAGCCTTCTTCTCATCACTAAGACTTGAGCACAAATGAAGCCCTACAAGCTCCACGATTTCTGGCTGCCGCCCAGAAGAGGTGACTGGTTGCACTCTGCATCTGCAAAAGTAGCAGTGGCAGTAGAGAGTGGTGTGACAGAAAAGAGGTACCATTAGAGAAGCTGTTGTGAGTGCCGTAGCTGGAGGAGGAGGGGCGGCCGGAGTCGGTGGACTCGGCCATGCGACTGCGCCTCAGCTCATGATAGCTGTGGGAGGAGGCAGAGCTGGAGGCCATGCTGTCCGAGCTTCCCCCGCCACTGGAGCCGCTCGCGTGTCCACTGTCCCGATTCACCTACAACAGCCGCTCATTTCACCTTCTCTCCTCTGCCCCATCTGAGCAGATGATACCTGTGCATAGGTGTGCATGTTGTCGTCCAGCTGAAGCTCGAAGACCTCGGAGATGGGGCGCAGCTGGGCTCCCAGTGCCCCATTGGGCTCAGCCAGAGGGCCGGAGTTTCTGCGACGGAGCGGCGGTCGCTGGTGCTCGGTGGTGGGGCCATTGCTGGGGCTGGTGGTGGAGGGAGGATGGAGGCTGTTCAGATGATCGTCGTCATCGTCGGCGATGTGTGAGAGGGAGGAGGCGCGGGTGTTGAGGTCGGCGTAGTCGTCGTCCTCGATGGCGGCGGAGAGGAGGCTCTGGAGCTGGGCGGCGATGGCGGCGAACTTGGGCCTCTCCAGGGGCTCCTCGGCCCAGCAGGCGGCCATGAGGGCGTAGACGGGGTCCGGGCACTGCTCAGGCTGTTCGAGGCGGCCGCCGGAGTTGATGAAGTCGTGTATGTGTGCCATGGGGATGCGGGGGTAGGGGGTGCCGCCCATGGTGAGTATTTCCCAGAAGAGGACGCCGAAGGACCAGACGTCGCTCTCGATGGTGTAGCGCTGGTCGTTGAGGGCCTCGATGGCCACCCACTTCACCGGCACCTGCCCGTCCGTCTGCTTCTTGTAGTAGTCCGACGCCGTCAGCTCCCGGCTCAGCCCGAAGTCCGAGATCTTGATCACCCGCTCCGCCGTTACCAGACAGTTGCGGGCCGCCAGGTCACGATGGATCACCGAGCACTGCAGCCCCAGCACAGAGTAATATATGAGAGCGCAGAGAGAGATGAGAGGAAGGGGACGCACCACTTTGTTGTTGCTCAGATGATCCATGCCCTTGGCGATTTGGAGGGCGTAGGAGATGAGGTCCTTGAGGGTGATGGGAGTGGAGCCATTGGAGCTGCTGTTGGAGGAGGCGATGGAGTTTCTGGGGCGCAGGTAGCCGGAGGCCTCCTCTCCTCCCGCATCACCAGACCCAGACACCACCTGTCGCTCCTCAGGCAGTGGCCTCTGCAATCTCCTTCTTATCACCACCACTCCTCCGATACGAATAAACTCCAACATTCCTCCGAAGGAAATCGCGAAGGTTCCCATTGGCGCAATACTCCACAATCAACATCAGCTCTGCGTCCACTGTTCCGCCTGGTGGAGTAGGTTAGATTAGGAAGGATGAAGGTGTGTATGAGGGTTGGGGGGTGAACCAGCAACGCCGGAGCAACCGATGAAGTTGACGATGTTGGTGTGGTTGCCGATGAGCATCATGAGCGTCATCTCGCGCACCAGGTCCTTGAGGTCGGACTCGGTGGCGGACTGCTTCAGCATCTTCACGGCCACCTCCGTCTCGCTCTCCGCCTCCACCGACTTCAGGCTCGCCAGGTACACCTGCCCGAAGGCTCCCTTCCCGATGATCTTGTTCCGGCTGATTCTGCACCCTTTCATTCTTTCACTATCCATCGATTGATGAGCAAGGTAAGAGGGCAGATGACCTGGAGGAATTGATCTCCCAGGCCTGGAAACCGGCTGTGTCGTGCAGGCTGTACTGGCACATGTGGGCGTAGTCGGAGTCGCTGGGCCGCCCCTCCGAGTCCAGGATGCTGATCTCGGGCACCAGCAGGTTTCGCTTACCGTCGAAAGCCGCCCGCTGCGCTGCAATCCTCTCCTCACTCCCCATCTTCCTCTTCCACCGGGCACCACAAAAGGGCAACCGATGAACATCTGTTTCTGGCGCAGCCTTGGGCACCAGTACTCCCCGTCCGAGTCGCCTACACGGCGTAGTCCCGCACGCCGTGCCTTCTCGCTTTTGCTCAAATCAGTTAGACCGTGATGGGGGGTGAGGGATGAGGGTAAGGCAGAAAGCAGACTAGCGACGGTAGGAGATGAAAACGATGAGAGCGATGATGAAGAGGAAGAGAAGGACGAAGGCGATGAGCAGAATGTGAGTCCACCCCAGCTTCTCTTCCATCAACACCGGTCGCATCTCCAGCATCCCATCTAGCTCTGAAAAGGATTGGATTATTGGTCGTGGATTGTGATGAGGAGGTTGCAACCTTGATCGGAGACAAACAGCCAGGCAGTGGAGAGTGTTTTGCCGAGGTAGTTGCCGGCAACGCAGGAGTAGGGGCCCGCATCCTCCTCCGTCACATTGAATATCACCAAAGCCGGGACCCTGGAAGTGGCTTGGCATGGGTTTTGAAAAGAGGAGGGCTGAGGTGAACTGATTGTGGTCAAGGCCAGCTTGTGCGTTGGGAGGGATGGTGGCGTCCTGTGAGTAGACGTTGCCCTGTGTGTCGAGGTAGGAGCCGTTGACGGTGAAGTGGCGCTTCCACTCCACGTGTGGCAGCACGTCGCTGATCACCGGACACAGAAATGTGGCGTTGTCGCCCAAGGCCAGCGTCACGTTCTGCCATCAGAAGGATAACTAGACAGAAGATTGGATTGGGGCCGTGCGAGCAGAGCGGAAGCACGGTCCCCTCTTAGCCAAGAACCAACCCTATTACGGATTTTGAAAATATGATTGCCTGCCAAATATTCCATGGGCAATTTACAGAGATGTGAGTAGGCTCATCGGACGCAGCAACCACAGAGCTTTAATTAAAAAAAAAGTTTGCCAAATTTGGTTGAAAATTGGGCAAGTTATGGCCAAAAAACTTTTAAAAAAGTGTCCGTCCGTTATCCGTCCGCCGTGCGCCGTGCGCCGTCCGCCGTACGTTCTGACCGGGAGGCATACTGGCAATATCTGGGGCTCCAGTCTCAATGTCACTATAGTATATCAACCCTGGAGGGTGGCCTGGTGGGTCCAGAATTTTGATTTTTGGCCTCCTTTATGCCGAAATTGAGGTTGGAAATTCGATTGAACGTAAGGGGGGACCCTTACAAAAAAAATCTAAAATCTTGAATAGCGTTTGCTAGGATGCTCGGAGGGCAAAAGCAAGCACAGATTCGGATTCCTTGCGAAAAACTACACGAAACCTGTCTGTAAAATATTGAAATTTTGAAAAAAAAATTTTTGACCATTTCTGACCTATAGGGTGCACTGTATGAATTCTAAAAAAGGTATGCTGCCCAGTGACAATATTTTAAGTTAAATTTGAGTCTAGATATGAAACCGGCTCAAAAAATAGATACGATTTGATACCAAACAACCATAGGTGCAAATCTGGTCTTCCTGGGCTTCTACCGGGCCATGGTGTACAAGCAGGTCATCCCCAACTTCGTCTTGGGGTATTTTAAAGGGTTTTTGGCTTCATTAACCGCATCATATAGGTAAATTGGGGTGTAGATTACGAATCTTGCGTCCATTTGCTTACACATTGTCTTCATGGGCTTCTACCAGGCCATGGTGTACAAGCAGCTCATCATCAACTTCGTCTTGGGGCATTTTAAAGGGTTTTTGACTTCAATAACCACACCTTATAGGTAAATTGGGGCGTAAATTACGAATCTTGCGTCCATTTGCTTACACAATGTCTTCATGGGCTTCTACCAGGCCGTGGTGTACAAGCAGCTCATCATCAACTTCGTCTTGGGGCATTTTAAAGGGTTTTTGGCGTCAATAACTGCACCATATAGGTAAATTGGGGCGTAGATTACGAATCTTGTGTCCATTTGCTCCTACATTGTCTTCATGGGCTTCTACCAGGCCGTGGTGTACAGGTAGCTCATCATCAACTTCATCTTAAAGGCCAACTCTCAAAAAAACCACCTCCTCGGATTTCAATGAAATTTTTTTCCTAATTAGGGGACACCAAAGTAAGGTTGCCCGCTGAAGCCGTTTTTTGACTTTCGACCAAAAATTTTGAGAAAAAAAATCCCAAATTTTGTGTGTTGTAGCATAGGAAAAGGTTGAAAAAAAATCAGGAAAAATTCAATTTTCATTCCCCCATTTGCGCCGCCCATCAGTGGCTGAGAATAACTAAAATCAATATTTTGAGCCAAAAAAATTGGGCAAAATCGAAGCGCTGTGAAGCGCGCAGGCCAAAAACTAGCCAAAATGGCCATTTTTAGTCATTTTTAAAGGTTTTTCCCACTTTTTCATAGTTCAAAATTTTTTTACGCAATTGGGACCCCAATTTTTGGCATGTACGCCCCAAAATTGACCTATGGTCATAATAATTAGTCCAAAATAATAAAAAATTTTTTTTGATATTTTTATCCTTTTAGAAATTGCAAAAAAAAATTTTTTATTATTTCGGACTAATTATTATGACCATAGGTCAATTTTGGGGCGTACATGCCAAAAATTGGGGTCCCAATTAATTGGGCGTAAATGAAAAAGTGGGAAAAACCTTTAAAAATGACTAAAAATGGCCATTTTGGCTAGTTTTTGGCCTGCGCGCTTCACAGCGCTTCGATTTTGCCCATTTTTTTGGCTCAAAATATTGATTTTAGTTATTCTCAGCCACTGATGGGCGGCGCAAATGGGGGAATGAAAATTGAATTTTTCCTGATTTTTTTTCAACCTTTTTTTATGCTACAACACACAAAATTTGGGATTTTTTTTCTCAAAATTTTTGGTCGAAAGTCAAAAAACGGCTTCAGCGGGCAACCTTACTTTGGTGTCCCCTAATTAGGAAAAAAATTTCATTGAAATCCAAGGAGGTGGTTTTTTTGAGAGTTGGCCTTTAAAGCATTGGATTGGGCGTTAGGCTGTTTTTTTGGCCTTTGGCTCTTCAAAGTGGATGAAATTACTGAAATTGTGAATCTCCGCTTCAGTGTTTTTTCTCTCTTAGCTGGTCTCTTTATGATGCTTGCAATCAAGTTAGCTTGGGCATCAAGGTAATGAAATTTATTTTATTCATCTTATCATGAAACTAGCTTGGGCTCTAAGGTGATGAAATTAAATTTAGAACTCTTATCATGAAATTATACTTACAAAATTTTGAACCTCTAAAGAGCTAAGAGAGCCCAGAAAATTTTCAGAATTGTAATTATGCAATTTTATGGCAGGTTAAAGTACATGTACAGCATGAAACACTTTAAATAATTCAAACAAATGCTGTTGGTAGCTGGAAAAAACAAAAAGCTGGGAAAACTAAAAAGCTGGAAAAACTTTTTTCTTCAAAATAATATATTTTCATTGCATCATTTTTTCAATGTTTTTCTCAATGTAAACCAATGTTTAGTTTTTATTTTTATCTCTATCTAAACATTCATCCTAAGGCGCCCAAAATTTTCTGGGCCCTCTTAGCTCTTTAGAGGTTCAAAATTTTGTAAGTATAATTTCATGATAAGAGTTCCAAATTTAATTTCATCACCTTAGAGCCCAAGCTAGTTTCATGATAAGATGAATAAAATAAATTTCATTACCTTGATGCCCAAGCTAACTTGATTGCAAGCATCATAAAGAGACCAGCTAAGAGAGAAAAAACACTGAAGCGGAGATTCACAATTTCAGTAATAATGAATGGGAAGAGAGAACCTTAGGGTAAAAGGGCATGATGATGGGGCGTGATCGGAAGCGTTCTTGGACTTTGACCTTGATGTGATGTTGGATAGTGCCGAGTTTGTTGAAGGCCTCGCAGGTGTAGAGGCCGGCGTCCTCGGGCGTCATATCCACCACCTCCAGGCTGTGCTTCTTGAAGCTGTAGCTCATCCCCACCTCAAACATGGATGGATGAGAAGGGATGGGATGGGGGGCATGGAAGAGGGTGAACAGCTAGACGGAGGGTGGCAGGGGTGAGTTCAGCGCCGTCCTTGAACCAGGTGAGCTGAGGCTCGGGGAATCCGTTGGCGCGGCACTCCAGTTTCATGGTCTGTCCGGCGGGGAGGGCCTTGGTTTCCTCCATCTCCCGCTGCGGCTTGGCCCAGTAGGGCGCCCGCTCCATGAACGCGAACCGATCCGGCCCCAGCGTCACCGCCGGCGTCACCGGCGGCGTCTTCAGCTCCACTGGCTGGTCCGACAGCAGCTGCTCAGAGGCATCCTCCGACTTGGACGGTTCTGTCAGAATAGGTGATGGAGAATAAGTGATGGATGGACTGGAAGAGTTTGACTGAGGCACCAGCTTTGATGTCCTGAATGGTGCGAGCAACCTCGGGCGGCAGCTCCTCCACATTCAGCCACTCCTTCAGCTTCTCCGGATCTTCAATCAGCCTGAGACTAAGCAAAGACACACGGGACGGGCCACTGCTCATGCTACTGCACTCCGACAGGTGTAGTGATGCTGGGAGAAAGAAAGGGGGCTGTAGTAGTAGTAGAGAACCCTTGAGAATGAGCTCCACGCGCTCGCCGATCTGTGCCTGTGTGAGGTTGCAGGCGGTGGGGGCGGCGGCCAGTAGCTGGCGAAGGTTGCGGCGGGCGGCCTGGTGTGGGGACTCCCGGATGAGCTGGGGCGGAGGAGGCGGAGGCTGTGGAGAGAGTCGGAAGCACTCGGGCGGGATGCGACGGCCGTTGGCCACGGCGCTCTGGCAGCGACAGCGTAGAGGACCGGCCTGGCCCAGCTGTTCGTAGTGATAGCACATGTCTGACAACACTCCTTTATTTGCACTCCACTCTGGCCAGGCCACTTGCAGGTTGGCATTTGCACGGGAGCTCACTGCAAAGGCTGCTTTGGAGAGGGGGGATGAAGTGGGACGGTTTGGGAGGACATGCGGACAGCAGGCCATGCGAGAGGAAAGGATGCGGAGGTGGAACCGATGATGTTGACGGTGAAGTTGCGCCAGATGGAGCCGACCTGGTTCCAAACCTTGCAGGACCAGCGGCCCTCGTCCCCTGCCTCCACTCGACCCAGGTGCAGGCTGTAGCCTTGCACACGCAGTCGAGGCTTCTCTCGACTCTCCAGCACCATCTCGTCCTCCTTCAATTCTCCTATTTTCCTCCCTCTTCACTTTCCTCAACTTTTAATGGCTATTCTCAGTTCCATCAGGGCATGTTCCAAAATGTTGGGGGATTCTGCTCAGCTCAATTGATGTGAATGATAAAGAGGAATACTAACCCTGAACCAGTGAATGTAAGGCTTGGGTTTGCCGATGGCGCCGCACTGGAGGCGCAGGCTGTCGCCCAGGAACACATCGTACTTTTCCCGCTTATGCGTTCGGAACCGCGGTGCGGACACTTCAATCATCTTCCTCTTCTCCTTCCCTCTCTTCCTTTTTCTCCTCTCTCTCTTCATTCTCTTACACCCAAGCCACATCCGCCATCTCTCTTCCCCGCCCCACGTCCAAGGCTGGCGTAATGCCGAACCCGTTTGGGCCCGCAATGTTTTCTCAATGGGATGCACAGGGAGCTTCCTGTGGCCGATGACACTGCGCCAACGGGAGGGAGGCCCTGCGCATAGTGCCAAGACTGCCCCTATCCTGCCCGCCCGGATGGAAGATGATGGAGAGGAAGTGTAGGGGGAGGAAGAGTAGTGGGGTAGCTGGGCGCTGTCTTCCGCCCTCTGGCCTTTGCCGGCTTGGGCCCCGCTACTCGGGGGCCATAAATCTCCATTCCCCTACATCCGCTTGCCCTACTTCCCCCCGCCCCCCTTCGCCCTTCAACATCCCAACTTCACTTTCCTGCCCCTCCCAAACTCCTGCCAGCAGAAGCCCTTTTTATTCCCCAATCAAACGCTATTTGAGCCTCCTTTTGACCCTTTTTATGAGAGCACACACAAAGCTTTCAGACATTTCACTCATCCATAGAATTAGAAACATATGTTCTTTCACACACAAACTGCAAGTGCACTTGGGAAAAATCAAGCGCTTGCAACAGCATGAAATGAAATGAAGCCGAATGAGAAAGAAGAAACTAACTGGTAAAATCGTATTTGCGATGGCGAAGGCGTTCGGTTTCGATGCTCGAGTCCACAATGCCCGTCACCCAAATCAGCAACGCCATAAGCGTGCACAAAGCCCTCATATCGATCAAATACAGTCCGCTTATCGAATCAGCATGCCTGAAAAATACTTCAAATGGCAAGAGTAAGGAACGTAAAGGTATCGAGACGCGCTAGAAGGTGCTATAAGAGCTGGTGGTAAGGCAGGGAGCCGCTAAAAGAAGACAGTGTGGGGTTAAGGGGCGTTGTAGAGAGTGCGTATGGAAGCAACGAAGTGGAGAGGCGGGGTCGGGGTCGCAGAGTGCGTAAAAGACGTAGGGCGTTGGTGCGGTTTCTGCGACGGATGGGACGGAGGGAGGGAGACAACTCTCCTCCTCCACCACCCTTCCCTCCTCAACCGCATACCACCACACCTTTGCCCTGCATCAAGCCCCTACCATTCCCCACTGCCCCCCACCCGCCCTTATGATCTCATCATAGCTCCACCATCGCTTTTTCTACGCTAGGCTGCCCAGTGATAGAGGTAGGATGGAAGGGTGAAGGCGTGCATAAACGAAATGTGTACACTGGAGGGGGTCTGAAAAAGGTGATGTGACAAGGCTGGGAAAGTGAGGGATGACAGGATGTAGGCAGCCAAGAACCAGCGCTTCAATGCCAGGCCTGAGCAGGCGTCCTCATTTCCTTCCACATCTCCCATCCATCATAACGGAACCAGAAACAACATCTGAGAACCCCTGTGTGCGAGATTGGAAGCTGCTGGGAAGCGGCGGGCATTTCCGTGCGGCCGCTTGTTTGGAGAAAAAGGGGATGTGCTGTAAGCGGGCCATTAGAGGGGCGCTGGGCGAAAGGCTGGCCTCCAGATGTGCAGCCTAGCTCCCCCTAGGCCCGGCCTTGGACGGAAGGAAGGAAGGCGAGATGGCAATTAGAAAGCTGGCACTGTTTATGCACCGCCCCTCCCCCCGAGGCCAACGACTCTTGGCAGGAAGTTTGCACCTCCACCACCCAGCAGGCCCCCATTACGCCCCTCAACGCCCCATCCCCCCAAACTTGCATCACCCAAACCTGCCCTAAGCCCAACAACTTTGCTCCTGACGGAATGAAAGGAACGCTTTCACAAATACACCTCAAAACTGAAAAAATATGGAAGAGCAGTGCATGGAAAGCAAGAGAGGATGAAGAGGGGCTGGGCTGGGATGGGAGTGGGAAGTTGGGCGAGAAGAGGCGTGGCCGGCTCAGATGTCTGGAGCAGAGAGAGGGAGTCCGCTTAGCCTGCCTGCCTGCCCTCTACAGTCCGCGCGCCCAGCCTGCCCTCCTGGCCTGCCCAATCCATCACTGCTCAGAGCTCTATGCTCACCTTCTTTCCCGCCTTTGTCCACTCACTTGCGCCCCTTGCTCAATTCCACACTCCCTCTTCACGCCATCTCGGCTTACAAAATAACTTGCGCTAGCTTCTCACTTCTAGCTTAAGATTTGAAAAGATACTGTCCCCAGGCTTAAAAGCGAAGTAGAGGTCAGCACTCGGCAGGCTAGACACTCTCATTCATCCGATGCAAAGACAGTGGGAAAGGAGGGCTGAAAAATGTGAGGTGATGGTGCGCTGGAGGGGTAGATGGATAGGGCTAAAAAGCGGGATGAGAGTAGGTCGTGGGCGTAGGCAGGAGCAGTGGGAGAAACAAGTGTAAGGAGCCGCGGGTCCCCGGGCACGCACAAGCAGCCTTTAGCCCCAAGGCGCTGCGGTAAAGTGCTTTTCGCCCCCGCCCCGGGATAGGAGGGGAAAGGGGAGCACAGGTGCCTTCCTCCCGTCCCCTTTTTTGCGGCTACAAGCGAGATTGGTAGGCACTCCCCCCTCCTTCCTCCACAAACCACGCGCCCTCACCAGCCGTCAAATGCAAGGCGGGCTGGCAGAGAGGAGGATGCGCCCTCAGCAGCAGGCAAGCTTGAAGGCCCTGGTGAAAGGTGACGAGGAGGCGTTTGAAAGGCTGCAGAGACAGGAGGGCTGAGCTGGGCAGAGAAGACAGGAGAGTGTGGAGTAGTGGCCTAAGCTGTGCTTATCAAAGGGCTGTTAAGCTGCTCGTGTGCCATTGAGCCATTTCCTGTCCTCCTCTCTGCATACAACGCCTTCCATTCGCGCCTCATTTGTCGACGATGCGAAAAAGCTATTTATTTTGAGCTGTAATTAGCTGTAGCTGTATTGCGACCAGATTTTTTAATACTGCGTTAGTACCATTTTAATCTCGCGCACATGAAAAGAGTCTTAGAACTGAGCGCAAAAGCAAAATGCAGAATGCCCCACAAGCAGATTCCACTTTCACAAGTAATAGGGTAATTTCCTTGGTTTTAAACTCGGGGTAGTCGAATTTGGGAAACAAAATATTATTCACGGCTTGCCAATGGTACCATTATATTTATTTGAATTTGATATTAAACAAAAATAAATTGCTACAGCATGCCAAGTTTATGAATTGTGAACCATGAAAAAGATCTAGACTAGATGTAATGCAATCAAAAATTACTTCCATTTAAATTGAGAAGGCATTTTGAGCAATAATTTTAAGAAGTTCATTTCATTGGTCTTTGTCCATCTAAACACTCCACTGTCCATTCATAAGCAGACGGCAATTTATGGCAGAAATCATTCCTCACACACGTATTTTAGTTATTATCCTGTTTTTGCTCAAACTACGATAAACTATAGACCTTTTCAATTAATTTTTAAACTAATATTTTTAGTATAATCGTTTTATTTTGTTTCAAACCATTATTAGAACAAGTATATGGCGCAAAGCGCAATACAGGGTGTTCACGTTAACAGGCAACGCCTGACTTTGATGATCAATTTCTCCAGCCCACAATAAGCTAAAGAGTTGAAAATTGGTAAGACACTACCTCCAACCCTCCTTTGTTTGTATATAAATTTGTGGCTCAATCCGTTGAGAAGAACTTGAGAAATAGTCATTTTTGTAAGGTCGCCCAAAATTGACAGTGTACTTTTTTAAAATCAAAATTTGAGGAACGATTTCTAAGCCAAATATAAGCCGTTTAGGCTCAAAATTTTAGACAATAAAGTTCTAAGGGTCCTTAACAAACATGTAAATTTTAAGATCTCTAGCTGCTTCCTGTGTTGAGAAACAGCCTCCGACGTAGGGCCAATTTTCCCGCTTCCTTTTGTTCCATAGCATTTTCCAGCTGGGCTGAGCATAAACAATGGTAAAGGGGGAAATATTGCTGTACGTCGGAGGCTGTTTCTCGACACAGGAAGCAGCTAGAGATCTAAAAATTTACATGTTTGTTAAGGACCCTTAGAACTTTATTGTCTAAAATTTTGAGCCTAAACGGCTTATATTTGGCTGAGAAATCGTTCCTCAAATTTTGATTTCAAAAAAGTACACTGTCAGTTTTGGGTGACCTTACAAAAATGACTATTTCTCAAGTTCTTCACAACGGATTGAGCCACAAATTTATACACAAACAAAGGAGGGTTGGAGGTAGTTTCGTACCAAATTTAACTCTTTAGCTTATTTAGGGCTGGAGAAATAGATCATCAAAGTCAAGCGTTGCCTGTTAACGTGAACACCCTGTAGGTGACCGCGGAGTGCATTCTACATATGAAATTTTGTCACTCAAAAAATCAAGTCTGTGTTTTCTCAACCAATTTCAAAAGTAAGCACAGATTTAGAATCAACATATAAGACTTGTGAACAAAAAAATAAGGTCTTCTGAGCAATTCTCAAGACTTCAGGTACTACAGCGCAAAATCCTTAAACAATTCTATCCAGAAAAGTAATGTTTCTAATGCTCCGGGACCAGTTCCACCCCTCCACATCTTCCTAAAATTTTATTACCTTTAAGCAAAAAAAAAGTTTGTCCAAATCCGTTGAGAATTCGCCATTTCTCAACATACCCCATTTTTCAACCTTTCTACCCAAAAAAGTAATGTTTCAAATGATCCAGGACTGGTTCCACCCCTCTTGATCGTTCTAAAATGTTATTACCTTTCAGCAACAAAAAGTTTGTCCAAATCCGTTGAGAATTCGCCATTTCTCAACATACCCCATTTTTCAACCTTTCTACCCAAAAAAGTAATGTTTCAAATGATCCAGGACTGGTTCCACCCCTCTTGATCGTTCTAAAATGTTATTACCTTTCAGCAACAAAAAGTTTGTCCAAATCCGTTGACATTTCGCCATTTCTCAACATACCCCATTTTTCAACCTTTCTACCCAAAAAAGTAATGTTTCAAATGCACCGGGACTTGTTGCACCCCTCCAGATCTTCCTAAAATTTAAATACCTTTCAGGAAAAAAAAAGTTTGTCAAAATCCGTTGAGAATTGAGCCTTACAGCATACCCCATTTTTCAACCTTTCTACCCGAAAAAGTAATGTTTCAAAAGTTCAAATTCCGGGTCTACCCCTCCAGATCTTCCTAAAATAGCATTACCTTTCAGGGAAACAAAAGTTTGTCAAAATCCGTTGAGTTGAGCCTTTTACGGCATACCCCATTTTTCAACCTTTCTACCCAAACAAGTAATGTTTCAAAAGTTCCTAATTCCGGGTCTACCCCTCCAGAGGGCAATTCTTTTTCGCGGAGGTGGTGGCGCCTCCACCGCTGGGGGTGGAGGAGCCTCCGCCGACGCTTATGAGTTCTTTTACTACCGTCGGCCCTCCCCCCGACAACTGGAGGGAGGCTATTCTTTTACTCAAAGCTGCCGCCAAGCAGTGGCGCCTCCGCCGACACTTGTCTGGAGGAGGGCTGTTCTTTTACTGGCGGCGGAGTTGAAACCGCCACCAGTTGAAGGACGGAGCACCCATCCATGCTCTGTCTGGGCTTGAGACTTCGTCAAGTTAGACAGGCATTGTTGATTTTGCCGAGGATGGTGTCTAGATGAGGACGGATTAGCTTAACGAGGACAGTGCATTCCTCGCCATTAACAAGCACTACAGGCTAGGCAGACGTCTTCTGGCTACAATTTCAACAAAACGTGATGCAAGTTATTTCAGGGGATTTAAGACAAAGGCTATGCGCATTTTCACACCCTGCTTGGGCATTTACTTCTCTACGCGCTTTTCTGCTTTTCTTTGTTCTTTTCTGCTCTTTTGACTTGTTTGTTCTTTTTAAACTGTTCTTTTCTTTTTTTCTGTTCTTCTCTTTCTGTTCCCTTCTTTCCCTTCCTCGTTTCCATTCTTTCCCTTATCTCGCTTCCCTTCTTTCCCTTCTTTCCCTTTTTCATTGTTTTCCCCCTTTTAAAAGTCGCCTCCAGCCAAGCGGAGGGAGCTTCAAGCCGCCTCCGCTTTTTGGCTGGAGGCGGAGTCGACTCCGCCCCCGAATTTGGAGTAAAAGAACAGCCCCTAGCCGCCTCCGGAGTCGACTCTGCCTCCGGAGGCGAGTAAAAGAACTCAAGTCATAGCCGCCTCCGCGGAGGTGGAGTCGACTCCGCCTCCGGAGGTGAGTAAAAGAACTGGAGCCATTTTAAAGCGGAGGTGGCTGGGACTTGTTCTTTTACTCGCCTCCGCTTATAAAAACATTGAAGTCGCCTCCGGAGGCGGAGTCGACTCCAGGGCTGGAGGCGAGTAAAAGAACTGCCCTCAGATCTTCCTAAAATAGCATTACCTTTCAGGAAAAAAAAAGTTTGTCAAAATCCGTTGAGAATTCGCCCGTGGACAGCATTTCCAGACATATATACAACCATATCAGGACAAAAAGTCAGTAACCTCTATAGACCACGGAGCGGCCCTTCGGGCCGCTCCGCGGTCAAAAATCTAAATATCGAAATCTTTAGCCTCGAGCCAGCTAGACTGGCACTGCTGGCATGCTAATCTTCTCTGTATTGTTCCAATTTTAGTATATGTCATTGAATTTAGCTTTGCAACATATTGAGCCATTTGCATAGCGGTTTGCATAGGCGCCATTTTCGTAAGGTTGGGGGGAGGGTGGTCAAAGCAAAGGTGGTGTCTGGGGTGGGTCAGTCATCCTTCCTATTTCTTTGCAAAATTTTGAGCCAATTGCATTTTCCTGATTAACACACAAGGCATTCGATGCAATTATCGTGAAAATCAACGGCAGTGTTAAAAAAATGTGTGCATGAATTTGCAAATGTGGGCATCATTAATTGGCTTTTTAGCTCAAACCAGCTAATTTTAAGATGTGCACATTTCGAATTTCTATCACACCTTTTATTGACATTTTTAGAAGTATCATTGCTAATGAAATGTGGGTAAACAATGATTTTTCTACATTTACGGCATTGTACATTGAATGTGCAGTCGTTTTTTGAAATGTGGGCACTGTCTCTAGACTAATTCGGGTGTGCTTTTCCCGAATCTGCAGCCCACATTTCCTATTTCGATCCCACATTTCCTGTTTTTGTCTTGTTTAGCCACTAGACCCCTATTGAGCCCATGATCAGCCTTGTGTATCATTCGACCACACGATTCAGGGAATGTGCCATCGATTTTGGAAATGTGGGCACTGTCTCTAGACTAATTCGGGTGTGCTTTTCCCGAATCTGCAGCCCACATTTCCTATTTCGATCCCACATTTCCTGTTTTTGTCTTGTTTAGCCACTAGACCCCTATTGAGCCCATGATCAGCCTTGTGTATCATTCGACCACACGATTCAGGGAATGTGCCATCGATTTTGGAAATGT
Source organism: Ptycholaimellus sp. GST1_10 (assembly GCA_030248095.1). Taxonomy (NCBI): domain Eukaryota; kingdom Metazoa; phylum Nematoda; class Chromadorea; order Chromadorida; family Chromadoridae; genus Ptycholaimellus; species Ptycholaimellus sp. GST1_10. Next base: position 22,320 of record JASANA010007168.1, read on the forward strand.
GGGCACTGTCTCTAGACTAATTCGGGTGTGCTTTTCCCGAATCTGCAGCCCACATTTCCTATTTCGATCCCACATTTCCTGTTTTTGTCTTGTTTAGCCACTAGACCCCTATTGAGCCCATGATCAGCCTTGTGTATCATTCGACCACACGATTCAGGGAATGTGCCATCGATTTTGGAAATGTGGGCACTGTCTCTAGACTAATTCGGGTGTCCTTTTCCCGAATCTGCAGCCCACATTTCCTATTTCGATCCCACATTTCCTGTTTTTGTCTTGTTTAGCCACTAGACCCCTATTGAGCCCATGATCAGCCTTGTGTATCATTCGACCACACGATTCAGGGAATGTGCCATCGATTTTGGAAATGTGGGCACTGTCTCTAGACTAATTCGGGTGTCCTTTTCCCGAATCTGCAGCCCACATTTCCTATTTCGATCCCACATTTCCTGTTTTTGTCTTGTTTAGCCACTAGACCCCTATTGAGCCCATGATCAGCCTTGTGTATCATTTGACCACATGATTCAATAGCCGTCAACAAAAAGTCGGTGTCAACAACAACGGTGTTATAACTTTTTGAGTTTCGCGTACCCACACCCGTTCCAATGTTAAAAAGTTTTCCCTCCATTATTTAACTCGGTGATGCCAGCCTTGTGAACATTCATTGCTCATATAAATGCCTTGAAACATATGGTCATCGAGAAGAGCCAAAATCACGAAAATTGGCTTTACTCGTTTGACGTTTTCATTTAAATAATTTTGAAAAGTTGACAAAGTAAAGATGCAATTCAAAACAAAATTGTTTTGTCTTGAATTTAAAACAAGGTATTATTGGCTATCGCCAAGATGCGCGGCCTTTGTTCCAGTACAAGTAATAACCACTAGCTATGTTACAAAACTTTTCAATTCGCATGGTTGATACGTACCTGCCATAAATCAGCTGATTTCATTGAAAAACCAGCGATTTATGAATTTTCGTATTTTGAAACATCAAAAAAGTGAGTTTTGGGCGAAAATCGAAAAATTACGCCAAGCGCCAAAAAACTTCCCGAGCCACCACCCAGGCGGACCTTCATGCAAAAAATCAGCCAATTTCGTTGAAAAACCGCGGAGTACGGGCTTGGGACTGACACATTATATATATGCGGAAAGACGGACGCAAATATGGGGTAACTGCTTAAGCTGGCCTTGGCCGCGCAAAAACCCTATAAAACCCTATAAACCCTATAAACCATTATGCTTGTGTTTTCAACTGTGAACAATGTAGATGATTTGCTCGTGCAGAAATTATTCGGCACCTTTTACTAAAATCATTGTTGTTAAAAAAATGTGGGGTATGTTTTTGCAATGTATATTGTAGTCTTCAGGAACTCTTGACTCGTACTTCGTAAAAATAACTCCCACATTCCCCAACAATAAGCTACCTTTTTTTAGCTATCAGCACGCAATTTTGTTAAAAAAATGAAATTCAAATTTGTGAATGTGGGTAGGTTTTTTCATCTTTTAATGATATAAATAACTCAAAAATAAAGTGCACATTACAAAATAGTCAGACACATTTTATTAACCATGCCCCTATCACTGCTGCAAACATTCCTTCCGAATGACCGCAAAAGGAGAAGAAGATGCTAACTGGCCACAGCTAGTTTCCCCGGAGAGAAGGCGAGATAGGGGAAGAGAATGTTCAAGCAAGGGAGGGGAAGTCTTGGCCGAGGCGATGGGAGGCGGAGTGCTCCTCGGCGTCCCAACCTGCCAGCACTTGACCGCACTCATCGCACTCACGCAGGCCCCCGCCACCCGAACCGCCTGCCTTCCAACCCCCTCGCTCTCGCTTTCCAGGCTCCAGCAGATCCTGCACTCACACGCACACACTCAATAGCAGCATGAGTGGATGAGCGATGAGTGGAGTGCCTTGGAGACGGCAAAGAGTTGGCGCTGGCGCTGGATGTCGGGCAGAAGGGCGATGAGCTCGGGCAGGGCCTTGACCAGCAGAGGCGCTGGGAGCAGTTCTGCCACAGCATCCCGGTACCTCTCTGCGCCCAGCTCGCCCGACCGGAACTCACGGCTCTTCGACTGTCAAGCCGTTCAGTGACGGCTGAGGGGAAGGAGAGGGTGGAGAGAGGAGAGGACTTTGAATTGGTTGAGCTGTGCAGTGGTGAGGTGTCCCCAGATGCTGTCGAAGAGGGCCTTGTTGCGACCGGTGAAGTCGCGCGGTTTCTGGTAGCCGCTGGTGGGCGGGGGAGGCGGAGGAGCCTGCATCCCAGGCGGAGGAGTAGCCTGCATCCCTGGCGGTGGAGAAGTCTGCATGCCTGGCGGAGGCAAACCGGGCGGCGCATTTCCTACTCTCTCTGTAGCACTCGAGGAATTGCTTTCGGCAAGACGAAGAGATGAAAATGGGGGTGATTACGGGGTAGAGGCTGGGATGGAGAGGGCTGAGCGGTGATAGCGGGCGGGAGAAGGCCGGGAGGGGGATCGGAGCTGGGCGCTTGCTTCTCTTCCTGCTTTTTTTCACTGGCTAAACTTTTCCCCACTTCCTCTCCCTCCTCCATTTCCGCCAGGACTGCGTCCGTTTCTCAACCACATTTTTTCTCATTTAGCTCTAAATTGATGGCATTTACGATCAAAGGGGGCTGTGTTTGAAAAAGAAAGGGGTAACCGGTGGAGGCATTGCCGCCGTGCTTGGCGTCAGCGTTCTGCTTGGCCCTGGCCACAGCGCGAGCTTTGGCCTTGGTCCCGATGGCAACGAGTGTGGACTTCTCTTTCTTCGCCGCTGGCTTCTTCTTCGACTCCTTCTTCACACCTTCCGTTTTGATCCACTCGAAGCCCGGAAGCTCTTCCCCGGGTGCCGATGCACCCGCATGCACTGCCCAATCTTCTTCAACCACTTATTTATATTTTTCCATTCAGCATATTCTCTCAAACTCTATCAACTGCTTCATATCGCATTTACTGTCAGAAGGAGTCCTGCTTTTATTTGTGTTTCAAAAAAGGGAAAATGTTAGAAAAAAAGGCCAACTTTTGCCCAAGGCAGCGGAGGCAGAAGCCGCGTCTTTGAGGGCCCAAGCACCCCGAACGGGCGCACCTCCGTTTGCGTTGGCCGACTTTCGGGCACCCAGGACGGGGAACTCCTCGTCCGGAGCGCCCAAACAGGCCGTCGCCGCGGACAGACTCCCTGGCCCCGCTTGACGCCCGCCCAGACGCCGCAGATAGCCACCCCCACTAACACCTTTTCTCTCTTCCTCCTCCTCCTTCAGCGCTCTTCTCTCATTCTTCGGCTGTCGCAAGAGAAAAGAGCTGCTAACAGCAGAAGAGCCATTCTGAGCTGAGGCAGGAGCTGGAGCTGCTCTGGCGGAGTTGGGCGGGGGCTGAGGGGGAGGAGCTTCGGCGCGTTGTTGCTTGAGGGAAGGAAATGCCTCGTCGTCATCGATCATCACCATTCCCCTGGACGGAGCAGGGGCGGGTGGTCTTTGGGGTGCTGGCGGAGCTCTGGGCACTGGCTCTGGCTGCCGTCTGGGCTCGGGACGGAGTGAGGGGAAATCCGCCGACAGATTAGGGGTCAGCAAATTGCGCCCGCTCCAATCTCCGCGTACGAATCCTCCAATTTTGCTTGCCTCGACTAAAAAGTTAGAATTCAATGATTTTGACGGAAACATTTGTATTATAATATTCAATTTCTAAATTTCGGTCCTAATTTAACTTAGGAAAGCAAAGTTTTATTTTTATTTTATTCACCGTCGAAACTCCGCCCCCAATGTTGCAAGGAAAAGCCCATCAGAAAGGGGTTCATATATTTTACAGATTCCTTCCAGCTCTAAGAATTAGAAGAGGATAGTAGCCTGGGAAGCCGTCGGAGGTGGTGACACCAAGCTGGGCGACCTCTCCAGCAAGGTTGGGGAAGTCCTGCGTCTCCTGGCGGAACTCAGCCGAAGGCCCTCCGCTCCCCTCTCTGCCCCCCGTACGCACTCGCATCACACTCTGCACCTTCGAACTTCCGCCAGCCCTCAAACATATTCTATCTCTTTTACTTCCATTTTTGACAGAGTTAGAAAATAGAGAAGATGTAGAAAAAGTGAGTGAACCCAGGAAGGGGTATGAGGTGCTCCTCTTCCTCGGGTGGTGCGTTGGCGGCGCGTTCCAGCTCCATTCGGCGGTGGTAGGGCATGGGGCGTCGGTGAGCGCCGCGGCCTCCTCTGCCTCCTCGCTCGCTCCCGCCACGCTCACTCGCTTCCGACCTCCCAGAAATTTTCCAATCCAGCTGGATCGTCCGCTTCTTGTCCTTGTGCGTTCCCTGCCAACCGTGGAGGATTGCTGTCAAGCGAGGGGAGGAGGAGGCAGAAAGAGTGGACCTGATGAACTTCCAACTCCACCCTGCTACGGAAGGCAGGTGTGAACTGTTCCTGGGCACAATCGCCTAGTTCGCAGAGGAAGTGGCCCTCGCGGAAGTGATCCTTCAGCTCCTCATAGCCGCTAGAAGATCCATCCGCCTCCTTGCCTCTAGTTAGACTGTAAAGGGTGAAGATACTCGTAGAATGTGGGCTTGGCGCCGTCAGCGTCGCAGAAGTGGCAGAAGTAGTGGTCGCGGCGGAGGTGAAGATAGAGGCCGTCCTGGTCCAAGAACCTCTGCTTATCATAGGGGCAGATGGGATGCCCGCGGTGACTTCGATCATCCTTGTCTCCGATCTCAAAGATCAGACATGCTAGTGGGGGTTAAAATGTTGAGGGGTGGGTGGGCAAGCCTTTTCGTGGTGTATGAGGTCGGGCTTGGTGTAGGTCTTGCGTTCCCAGGAGAAGAGGCGGAGGTGCTGTACACAGAGGGCGCAATAATAGAGGCCATGGATGCGCCGCATGTGCTTCTCCAGCTCCCCAAAGCTTGCAAACTCCGGCCTCAAAAGTTTCGCACATAATCCTACTGCAGAGAAAGGAGCGGGGCGGTGAGGAACTCGTTCTTGCAGTGATAGCAGCAGTGTGCGAGGAGGTCCGCGAATGCGTCCACGGCGTCGCTGTTCTCAAACTGGATGCCCACCTGATCCCCCTGTCGATCCCGCAGCATCGGTGGCGGTCGTTTCACGTCCATTGAGGCCAGAGTCACTTGAGACACCATCATCACCTTAAATCACCTTCCCATACACTTAAAGTAAGAAAGGGGAGAAAAGAACCTGGGAGAGAGGCGCTCGACAGATGGGGCAGTCGTTGGACTGGCAGAGGAGGCGTATGCGGATGCCGCACTCCGCGCAGACGGGATGGCCGCAGACGCCCACGCAGTAGAAGTCCAGCCCGTGACAGCAGATGACGCACTGCAGACTGCTGCTCTCCCGTCGCTCCCCTCCTTTGCCAGCTTCTTCTCCCGCCCCTCTCCCACCTCCCTCTTCTCTGGGCTTCGGCGCTGGAGGCTGGGGCCTGGCCGAAGCGTTGGGGCCTTTAGGCTGCGGCTTCTTGGCTGGGCCACTGGGTGGCTGGCGCGGTTTCTTCGAAGGCCTTGGAGCATTCCTTCCGGCAGTGGTGGACATTTTCTCCTGGCTCTCGTCTAGACTATCGGCTGGAAGGAAGCAGGGCATTTTATGCGCTGGAATGATAAGAGGAGGAAAGGAGGCGAGCTGGAGGCGCGATGAAGTGTTGCAGTAGAGTGGGGCAATGCTGCGGAGCAAGAGCTACGTATTGGACTCCACTGAGTGTTTGGAGTGCGCAGTTTTGAGCGGCGTGTAGCCTGACGGTTGGACAATCGCAGAGGCGATGAGAAGAGTGGGAATTGAGATTCAACTGGAGCCATGAGTGGGGCTGTGGGTATGCTGGATGGCTTGGTTCGGGATTATCTGGCATTTAGAGGCTTTGCCACGGCGCTCAAGCATTTCGACGCGGACACCAGAAATGACAAGGCCTCTGCATACCGAGTTTGAAAACGAATTTGCGTTTCGAGTGGTGGAGAAAAAGCTAGCTGAAGGTGGACAAATTGGTGGAGCAAATTTGCGCGATGATTAGCAGCTACGACATTTCCGGACTCACTGATCTCTGGCGACATCTCAACACCACGGCCTTTGTTGGATTGACCAAGGTTGGCTCTTATTTTCAATTTGACCCCAAGAAAGTGTTCTTATGTTCCAGTTCCAAAGCGAATACGCAGATAGGATGGAGGAGGACACACTGAAGCTCTACCTGGCCAACTGCCTGCACAACAAGCGGGCGGACAAAGCCACGGAATTCTTCGCCAAACTCGCCCCTCGTCTCCAGCCCCTCCCGGCCTGGAAAGACTGGTGCTTTCTTTCACTGCCCATCCATTGCTTCCCATGCTTCCGCTTCTTTCTCTGCCCAGGTTTGCAATAGTCTATGCAAAGGCGCCGGAGGAGCAGCGAGAATATCGCCAGTACTTCTCCAAGCCCTGGCAGGAGGCCTTCCTCACCTGCCTCCACAACTTCCTCTCACTCGCCTTCCACCAGGTGCCCTCTTTTCTTCCTTCACTCTCATCTCTCAATTGGTCAGCCTGCCTGCCCAGTTGAGATGGAGGTGCCGAAGCTGCTGGCCTACCTCGGCCGTCCTGCTTCACTGCATGGCGATTCCTCCGGCCTCGCGGTTTGGGGGGGCGTTTGGCATGAATGTGAACTGAGGGGCATGTTGGCAGACTTCGAAGACGCTGCTTCGTCACGCCGCCCCGCCGCCCGACATCGTGGCCTCCAGCGAACTCATGGACGATTTCAGCGCCATCGCTCCGTTCACTTTCTATCCACCCTAGTCACCCCCACTCACTATCCCACCCTTTCCAGATCCAGCGAAGGGGCTGCAGATAAAACGGCATCCAAATCGCTCAAAAATGTTTTCAAACGGAGATTTGCCAAATCTAAGTGATTCTTCCCAGTCATTTTTTATTGGCAATTACTCAATTCAGATGTAGCCATACTTCCACAGCAATTTGTTTTACATGTTTTAATCTTTTGTTCAAAATATTATAGCTGCAATTAAAATGGAAGATCCACAATTGGCAAGAAGCATAAGAAATTTAAGATGGGAAATAAAAAGTAATAACCAAAAATGGCAAAATAAAGGTTAGGCTGCCAAGTGGTGATGTTTTAAGTTAATTTGAGTCTGGATATGATATGGGCTCAAAAAATAGATATGATTTGATGCCAAACAAGGTATTCTCAGCTGTTGCCAAGAGATGCGCGGCCTTACTTCAGGATTCCAGATGAACCTACATGCCACAATTCAGCAGATTTCAATGAAAAACCATGAATTTATCAATATTTAAATTTTTGAAACATCAAAATTTTAGGTTATTGATTATAAATCAAGAAATAATAAAAATTTTCAAAATTCCTTATAGTAGCTTCAAGATATCACCACGACAGGGGTATATGCCAAAACTCAACTGATTTTATTGAAAAACCATGGTTTTATGCATGTTCAAATTTTTGAAACATCACAAATTTGGTTTTTGGCTATAAATCAAGAAATAATAAATATTTCAAAAATTCTCTTTGCCAGCTTTGAAATGTTATTTAGACGGACGTATCTGCCAAAAATCAGCTAATTCCATTGAAAAACCAGTGATATAGGATTTTTCGTATTTTGAAACATCAAAAAATTGAGTTTTGGGCGAAAATCAAAAAATTACGCCAAGCGCCAAAAATGGTCCCAATGCACCGCCTAGGCGGACCTTCATGCAAAAAATCAGCCAATTTCGTTGAAAAACCGCGGAGTATGGGCATGCCACACACATATAATATCTGGTACCATCGGCAGGCCAAATGTGGGTCTCTTTTCTCCAAACTTTGCGATTGCCCTGAGTAAAAAGTCAAGGAAATATAATTTCTACTAGTGGAATCTGCTGCTTGGACAGTTGCATTTTGTTTTTGGCGCGCAGTTCAGTGTCTCTTTCCATGCGCGCCCAAAAACAAAATGCAGATGACGCAGCAGATTCCACTAGTAGAAATTGTATTTCCTTGACTTTTTACTCAGGGCAATCGCAAAGTTTGGAGAAAAGATACCCACATTTGGCCTGCCGATGGTACCAGATATTTCTTCCACTTTTTATATAGAATAAATATATAAACACAAATTTTATAGTTGTTTATATATTTAGTCTAGATAAATAAATAAAAAATAGCTAAAAAATAAACTCATTTAAGAAAACATAACAAAAAGAAAAGATTCGAAAATTAAAAATACAGTGCAAATTTATTGAAATTTTAATGACTTACACTCAGGGCAATCGATTTTTGGGAGAAAGAGCTTTTCTTTAGGCCTGCCGATGGTACCAAATATTTCTTCCACTTTTAGTAAAATATAAAAGTATACTGGAACAAAATTTTTTGGAGAAAATAATTTTGGGTTGCCGATGGTACCATATATTTCATCAACATTTTATATAAAAAAAGCAAAAAAGTTTGCCTAGAGGAAGGTTCGAACTCAGCCTTCACATAGCCAGGTCAAACGAGCAAGCCACTTGACCACTCACCCGCATGTCTCATTGTGCATAATTAGCCTATAACAATTACATGTAGTTACCATTGGACCTTGCCGATTGATGCCTTTGGTACAAGCCAATTGAATACCTACTATCGTCCATTTAATAGATGTGGAGAAGAAGAAGAAGAAGAAGAAGAAGAAGAAGGAGTTCGGACAAATGGTTTTGAATGATTTTCTCTAGAGAGCTGCCGTTTTCTGGCAATTTCTCGCGAGTTTTGGTCAATTTGATGCCGTTCTATCCAATGCAAAAAGAATTAGAACGATTGAAGCTTCCTGTCATGAGCTAGAGCCTTATCAAAATTAAGATCTAGCAATAACCCCGAAAACGTACACCTGGGTCGAAAAGAGGGGCTGGGCGCTGACACTGCGCTAACGCTCCGTTCGCGCCAGCCCAATATATAATATACTAGTAATATGGGTCAGTGGCCGCGCTTCGCGCGGCCACACTTATGTTTCAGCATCTTTGGTTTCTATTTTTGTTCAAACACACTTTACAGCATTTTTAGGTTATTTTAATTTATTGTTTTCATAAAATAGGTAATCCATTGACTGGCACCTATTGATCTCAGGGTGTAATGCTGATGTCAAAAAATATCAGAAGTTGAAATTTCACAAATTTCGGAAACTCCACTGATCAGATGGCAAGCTTATAAAGATCAAGGACTGCAAACATACATCGTAAGCAGCCCAAGTGACCCCTGGTTATGTGACAGCAGCGACTCTACATTTTGAGCATTGGTATACTAGACGGTTCGGGAACCCCTCTAGCCATCATTTAGACTTGATGATGGTTGCCACCCTTGATTTCTGTGGTAAAAGTTTACAAAGTTATTAATTAACGAAACATGGATTGAGTGAGCAATTGAAAATCGTTGCTTTTACGTCTTGTACAATTAGTAACAGAAAGCACAGTAAAGCAAAGTATTTACTTGCACTATTTCCCCTTTATTTCCGCTCTTTTCTGATTGCTCCTCTGGTGCCAGGCTGCTTGGGCAGGTATACTCTTTGGTTTTCTTGTCTTTGCCCATCCTTCGATATGCTTCCCAAGTGTTGCCGATGCATTCGGTTTGGTAGAAATGTCCGCATTCTGGTCGCACCAGGCACTCCAATGCCAGGGTCAGGACCCTGCCGCCATTTCTTGTCCATTTCTTACCATTCCGTTCCTAGATTAGCACAACCATTTAATAGGAAATATACCCATTGCATGTATAATTAGTTATTAAAACCTGAAACATTAGTTTTTGAGTAGGGTCAAATTAATGCCGGAGTCTTTCGCCCATCGCTGTAAATTTTCTAGCAGTTGTTGTACAAAACGAGAATCATTTCTGAACGATTTAGGCTCTTCGGCATTTTTTAAAAAAAAAGAGCACTGGAAATGACCTTAAAATGACCAAGAGCGAGCAGTTTATAAAAAGCAACTTTCAAACTTGACATCCAACCATCATCCGTGCCCCCCTTTCTTTAACCCCTTCCTGCCCACTCCATTATATAGTATGTCAATATAGTCTCCATGGTGACAGCACAGAGAACTAGAGAGAAAGCCAAAGCATACTTATGTGTTATAAGGGCCAACGCATAAAGTCAAAGGTTGTTATTTATTGATGAAACCTCATATACATTGGTAATTTACAATATTGATAAAATTTCGAATCGTTTGCGAAGTTTTCTATTGTTTATCAAAGGAAGCAATGGAAATCAAGCATTGTAAGTTTGGGAAGAGGTAGGCAACGATTCTTTGAGCAAATCCTGTCGAAGAGGCAGGCAGGTTCTGGGCGCCTGGCTCTTCTGGGGCATCCAGTTGGGCGTTGAAATCGGAAATAGAAATAAAAACCAGTGAGAACCCATGCAGTAGGCGAGAACATGGGCAGGGCAGGTCTGGTTGAGTTGTTGTAGGTCTGCTTCTGCCTCTTGGAGGAGTCCTTGAACGGCAGAGAGCTTGGTGCGGAGAACTTCGTTGACGAAAAACAGGGCCATGTCGGAAGCGAAGATTGTGAAGGTTTGTTGATTGTGGAGGAGAAGGGTGTTGGACTGGATGAGGGTCTGGCGGAGAGCAGCGATGAAGGCGAGCTTGGGAGGGCGATGATGGGAGAAGTTGTGCTGAAATCGCTCAGTTGCGCTGGTCTTCCTGGTCTGAAGTGAGTAGCTGCGGGACTGGGCGATGGCGTGCCAGACTGGCAGGAACAGGAGCTCCTGCAGGTTGCCAAGGATCCCCAAAAGCGCAGCCTCCGATGCCAGTATTCGCCCTGCCTGAGTTTGTACTTCGTTCCCGCACTTTGTTCAAGAGTTTTCTCAGTTCCCATATTTCAAAACTGAATGGAAAAAGAATTGCCTTAAGTCTTGGATCAGCCGCTAGGGCTTGAAGACTTAGCTGGAAGAGGAGAGGGGCATCTTTCTTGAAATCTTGCTGGTGGTAGCGAAGAGGGGCTGAAGGCGGCGGCATTGAAGAGGTCTGGCTCTGGTCTTGCTGGGATGCTAGCTCTGTGAAAGAGGACGCCTGACTCGAGTCTGGGCTCTCTTTTAGCTCAGCTTCCAGTCCTGTTTCAGGACGCTTACTTGTTTGGCCCTGCTTCAGGATTCAGTGAGCTACTTCAGAATTTACATCAGTTGACCTTGCTTTTTACAGTTTTCAGGGACGTTAGTCTGTTATTGACAGACTTATAGTGTTAAAATAATTGCATTATGTATTTAAAGCTTGAAACATATAAGTTTGTCATAAAATATAATCAGGCGGGAAAAAGGTGCGGCGTGCTTCAGAGTATGTAGCTTTGTTCCACTTTAATTTGGGACAAAGCTGGTGTTATTTTCGTTTGAGGCTATTCGTTCGCAACTTTAGAGCAAACAAGGTATTCTCGGCTATTGCCAAGATGCGCGGCCCTTGTTCCAAGTAAGCAACGTTATAATCCATGCATAAGAATCACTTCTAGTCAAAATCAGCTGGTTTAATTCAAAAGCCTTAAAAATATGCTTGTTCGAATTTTTTAAACATCAAAATTTTAGGTTTTTGGCCACAAAGCGTAATATTACAACTTTGTTTCATAAATTCCTTTTAACAGCTTCAAGACACCACCTAAACAAGCCTAACTGCCAAAATTGAGTTAATTTTTTTGGAAAACTTGGGATTTATAGATGTTTGAATTTTTGAAACATCAAGATTTTGGTTTTTTGACTATAAATCAAGAAATAATAAATTTTTCAAAAATTCCTTTTGCCAGCTTTGAAATGTTACTTAGACGGACGTATCTGCCAAAAATCAGCTAATTCCATTGGAAAACCAGTGATTTATGAATTTTCGTATTTTGAAACATCAAAAAATTGAGTTTTGGGTGAAAATCAAAAAATTTCTCCAAGCCCTAATAATGGGGCCAAGGCATCACCAAGGCGGACTTTCATGCGAAATTTCAGCTAATTTCATCGAAAAACCAGTGATTTACGATTTTTAGTGCTTTGAAACATCAAAAAATTGAGTTTTGGGCGAAATTCAAAAAATTACGCCCATCCCAAAAAATGGCCTGGAGATACCACCCAGAAGGACCTTCATGCAAAAAATTAGCCAATTTCGTTGAAAAACCGCGGAGGCCCGGCCCCGGAAAGACACATATATATATATATATATATATGCGGACAGACGGACGCAAAAATGGGGTAACTGCTTAAGCTGGCCTTGGCCGCCCGCCGCTTCGGGCAGGGCGCCAGAGCTCCTCCGGCCTCCGGGCACGGGTGCTACGGCCCCTACGCTTTGCCTAGCATACTTCGTATGCTAGGCTACGCTCCGGGGCCTCCGCACCCATGCCCTCCGGCCTCCGGAGCTCTGACTGCCCTGCCCTCCGCGGCAGGCGGCCTTCGGCCGCGCAAAAATCGCATCTTAAAAGCTTGAAGCCAGCTAGAACGACGCTTCAACGTAAAATCACTTCTGAAAGGCTTCTGACTTCTTGCGTCGGCATATTTAAATTATTAAACAGACGCTTTCTCTCTAGTTCTCTGTGGTGACAGGTAATGCCTCTTCATGTCTTCCGTAATTATAATCATAGCCACGTAATCACTGCATCATGGCCTTCCCAGCCACTACACAGCATGACAGCATCAAAAAACTCAAAAGATGCAAGAGATCTTTAAGCCACTGCACATTAATCGCATAGCCTGGGCAAACGCTGACTCAACCTTGCCTTGAAGAATTACTTGATTCATCCCAAATACATCAGACTCCTGGGTAGGCCAAAAATCGAAAAATTGGCATCAGTCAATCCATTTTGTTTCAAATATTTTACTCAAAACTTTGAAAACTAACCAAAGGATTTAATGCAAAACTCTTGTAGCTTTAATTTAAAAAAAAGTCCAACAGAAAATGTTAAAAAATGGAGGATTTATGAAGTTTCAAAGTCAAAAAAAGACCAAAAATGGCAAAAATGGACATGTTTTCGATTATTTCATATTTTCAGCATTACCCATACAAAGCGCGCCCCAAAAATTATTAAATAACTCCTCAAGATCGGTACATAGAGCTATCATATGCCATGATACAAGAAGAATCCAGGTACCCTCGAGACCCCTCCCAAAATGGCATAATGCGTATTATATAAGATGCGGACAGACGGACGCAAAAATGGGGTAACTGCTTAAGCTGGCCTTGGCCGCCCGCCGCTTCGGGCAGGGCGCCAGAGCTCCTCCGGCCTCCGGGCACGGGTGCTACGGCCCCTACGCTTCGCCTAGCATGCTTCGCATGCTAGGCTACGCTCCGGGGCCTCCGCACCCATGCCCTCCGGCCTCTGGAGCTCTGACTGCCCTGCCCTCCGCGGCAGGCGGCCTGCGGCCGCGCAAAAACCATAGTTGAAGACCTGGTCTTCATGGGTTTCTACCAGTCCGTGGTGTACAACAGCTATTGTCTATGGGCTAGAGAACTCGGGGCAAAAAAGCAAAACTGCACAAATTTCACTATGCCCTGCCTCCCCAGACCTGCTCAAACAGAATTATTGTTTGATAGAATTGTGAAGCTTGGCGCCAACTTTGCAGTTTTGTTGGATAAGGATTTGTTTGAAAAACAAAAGATAGTGTTCTGGATTAAGGCTGAAAGAATGAAAACATTGGATCATTGAACAGAGGCAGAAAACTGTTACTTGTTGAGAAGATTTCATTTGAAAATGGATTATGGATCATTTGTACAAACTTTTATTTTATTTTTCCATCTGGCCTCTTTTGAGGCTAAGGGCCACCGCAGGGGCCCAGCGAGCGAAAAGAGGGACGCATGCGCCCTCTACCCAAATGCTGGAGTGGACCCAGTGTCTAGTTTCAAGGGTGGATGGCCTATACACGGCCACCAGGCATAGCATTGACCGACTGGCAGGTGCCAATCCGATCTCAAGCGTGCTTGGAGGCTCAGGCCATGTTATCCTTGCACTGCTCATACGAAAAGTATTTTGATACTCATCCATTAATCCTAAAAAAACTCAATTGGACGGTATCCGGCAGAATGGTGGGATTGTGGCCTGGCAGGCCCCCATTTCTGTCCAAAGTCAAAGAGTGGCTTAAAGCTGCTCGGGAGGGGTTATTTGGCGGGTCCGCATCGATTGCCACCTCCCGCAACACCACCTCCCATCGATTGCCTTCCTCACAGCACCTTAAGCTCAAAGCGGTCAAAGATTTGTTTATGGCTGGGTTAAACAAATTTTGCAACAATCTTGCAGCACCTTAAGGTAAGAGCGGTCTGATATCTGTTGTAACTCGGCTAAGTGAGTTTTGTGTGAATAATTAGGTTATTGATCAAATGCAACAGTGCTTATTATTTCGCTTTTGGACTTGGCAAGCCACTTGGAAGGGTGAAAAGTGCAGCATTTGCATTGGGATGACGAAATGCAAAAAGGGGATGATTAGAGGCAGTTGGAAGGCAGTTGTGAGGAAGGCAGGAGGCATATTGGAATGCTAATAGAAGCCTCCATGCCGAAAACAACCCGTCATTCCACCTAATGCCCACCCCCACACAAAAAGGGGGCTAGCTGACTCATGTCAGTTTATGTGCGGATACAAGGCCCAAAAAGGAGGGCATGATGAGAGAAATGGTTTGATGGAGCTGGAAAGCTGCATTGAAACGGGGTTTTGGCTGGAGGAGAGAGGTGATCCCAAAACCGAGAGGTGATCCCAAAACCCAAAACCACTAAGTTTTTGTTATCAAAATGCTCGTCAGGAGGTGAAGAAACTAAAAAATAGGGGTTTTGACAATATGTATGGAATTTGTTTTCGAAATCGCTACAAATGTCTCAATCTCAATTAGCAAAATACCGTCCGTTGTTGGTTTTTATGCAGACGTTTTTTCTCAAACCACTAAGTTTTTGTTATCAAAATGCTCATCAGGATGTAAGGAAACTAAAAAATAGGGGTTTTGACAATTTTTTTTTGAAATCACTACAAATGTCTCAATTAAAGAAATGCCGCTCTTTTAGCTTTTGCTGAATATGTGATTGAATTGAATTGGCGCATTGCATGTTAAGTACGGTAAGCAAGTGCGCGGTTGATGGTTTTTTCCCGCAAAGCAACGCAACCGAAACGGTGACGCGGCATTTTCGGTCAGACTAAGTCATCGCAAAATCAGAAAGTTATCAAGGGCAAAGGTGCAATTTATTTTCGATTTGCGGTTTTTTAATGAAATAAAACTAAAGGATTAGAAAAATGATATCAATTTAAGAAAGTCCGTATCAAATTCGATATATATATCCCTTTCGTAAGTGTGGAGCTGAATGTTTCGAATGCCCGCCGAGCCCCTGATTGCCCTCGTAGCATGTGCCCGCAAACTACCATTTCATCATTTGCAGGGTCTTCAGTATCAGTAATCACAAGGAGCGTCAACGTTCACACCCGCAGCAGGAGTCCACGCTGAGAGACGAGCGGCAGCCATGAGCACCCACCGACTGCCCAAGTTAGCCCCAATTCCGTTTTTCTACTCCCTATTATCACATATTATCACAGGATTGCGAAACCGATACTCTACAAAATTGATCTGACGCCCGATCTAGACGGCTTCAAGTTCAAGGGCGAGGTCGGTATTCATGCAAAGGTTCTTAACTTCTATTCCATCCTCTGATTCCTAAAGAGAATGACCTGATGGTGAAGGTGTTGGCGGAAACGAAGGAGCTTGTGCTGAATGCGTCGCACATGACGATCTCTTCGGCCACGGTGAGCCTGGGGAAGCAGGAGCTGACGGCGACCGCCTCCCTGGACCAGGACAAGGAACGTCTCACCCTCGCCCTCCCACAGGCCATACCCGCCGGCGCCGCCGCCAGCATCAACCTCAAGTACGTCGGCAACCTCAACGACAAGGTACTCCACCTCCTCAACTATTTCATTAGGCGCCGAGTGATGCGGAATGTTTGAGATGCACGGCTTCTACCGGTCCAAGTACACGCTGGGAGGAGTGGAGAAGCACATGGCGACCACGCAGTTCGAGTCTACCTACGCTCGTCAGGTTGCAATATCCTTGCCTGGATAGTCTACTTATTTTGATGCTTCTGCAGGCCTTTCCCTGCTTCGACGAGCCGGAATACAAGGTTTTCTATCCTCTCCTCATCCCAACCGTTTGAGCCTAGAAAGCCTTGTGAACTGGCAGGCGAAGTTCGATGTGGTGCTGAATGTGGCGAAGGGTCTCACGGCGCTGTCCAACATGGACGTGGCGAAGAAGGAAGAGGTGGAGGGGGGCCTGGAGCGCATCACCTTCAACACCTCTCCGCTCATGAGCACCTACCTCGTTGCCTTCATCGTCGGCGAGTTCAAGTACATCCAAACCAAGACCACCAAAGGCACCATCGTCCGAGTCTACGCTCTCCCCGGTTCCTTTCCAATTCTCTAAGCAAAGAATACTCAGCAACACTTCTCTCTCCTCAATATGGAGCAAAGAAGGGGACTTGTATTGAGGCAAGGAATCGCAGGGGCAGTTCGCGCTGGAGTGCGCCCAGAAGGCGCTGGAGTACTACGACGGGTTCTTCGGGGTCCCCTACCCCCTGCCCAAGGCGGACCTCATCGCCATCCCGGACTTCAGCATGGGGGCCATGGAGAACTGGGGCCTGGTGACCTACCGGGAAGTCTACCTCCTCTCCGACCCCGTCAAGAGCTCCAAGGCCATCCTCTCGCACATCGCTCTCGTCGTCGCCCACGAGCTAGCCCACATGTGGTTCGGCAATTTGACCACCATGAGGTTCGCTCCTCCCTCCTCTTCCGCCCCAGTCCTGGAAGTAAAAAGGAGGTGCTGAGGTGGTGGACGGACCTGTGGCTGAAGGAGGGCTTTGCAACGTTCATGGAGTACAAGTTCGTGGGCGAGGCCTACCCAGAGTTCGAGCCCTGGATGATGTTCGCCAACAACGAAATCGGGCGGGCCCTTAGCTTGGACGCACTCCGCTCCAGCCACCCCATCGAAGTACCCATCGACGACCCCAATGAGCTGGAGGAGATCTACGATGGGTTTCTCACTCTTCCTCCTCTCCTCCAAACCCCTCCTCCAACAGTTTCTCTCCACTTTCAGCATCTCCTACTCCAAGTCCGCCTCCGTCATCGCCATGCTCGAAGCCTTCGTGGGCAAGGAGACGTTCCAGAAAGCCATCGCCGCCTACCTCAAGAAATTCTCCTTCGCCAACACGGAGACGCAGGACCTGTGGAAGGCCTTCTCGGAAGCCTCCGGACGCAACATCGCCTCCGACATGGCCGCCTGGACGAAGAAGATGGGCTTCCCCATCCTCGCCGCCTCCCTGGAGACCAAGGACGGCAAGACCAAGCTCCAGCTCTCCCAGCACCGCTTCATTGCCGACGGCAGCTCCGACTCCGAGGACACCGTCTGGCACGTTCCCGTCGCCATCGCCGGCCCCGCCAAGCCCCACCAGCCTGCCCTCGACCTCGTCCTCAACAGCAGCCAAGACGCATTCGACCTCGCCACTCTGCAGGGGGCGGCCTGGCTGAAACTGAACGCTGGGGCCAAGGGCTACTACCGCGTCAGCTACTCCCAGGACCTCCTCGCCCCTCTCCTGGCAGCCGTGAAGGACAAGAGCCTGGGCCCCCTGGACCGCTTCAACCTCGTCAACGACACCTTCGCCCTCGTCATGGCCGGCAAGGCCTCCGCCACCAGCTTCCTGGAGCTCCTCGAAGCCTGCGCCGGGGAGGAGGACTTCACCGTCTGGGTGGAGCTGGACAACGGCGTCGCCGCCATCGCCAACGTCCTGGAGCGCGCCCCCGAGCTACTGGAGCCTTTCAAGGCCGTCCTCTGCAAGGCCTACGTCCCGGCCGCGGAGCGCCTCGGTTGGAGCCCCGTGGAGGGGGAGAGCAATCAGACAGCGCGCCTTCGAGCTCTTCTACTCGGACGCCTTGCCAAGGCAGGCCACCAGCCAACCATCCAGAAGGGCGTACAGATCTTCAAGGTTCCTAATTCCCACCTCACTTCCTTCCAGAAGAAGGGAGAGTAGGGAGGTGATGGGCTGCAGGACTATGTGAAGGAAGGGAAGGAGGTGAACGCGGACCTGCGCAACGCCGTCTTTGCCATGTACGCGCGGAGCGAGGGTCAGGAAGGCTTCCAGGCCCTGCGCAAGGTCTACGAGGGCAACGACTTCCCCGAGCTCCAGCGCGCCTGCCTCGCCAGCATGGCCTGCTCCAGCACTCCCGACGTTCACCAGTGCGCCTGGACCTACGCTATGGACACGGTTCCCTTCTCCTTCACCACTCCCGCCTTCAGTTGCAGGAAGTAAGGGGCTGTTGTAGGTGCGCTCGCAGGACCTGTACATGGTCATGTTCTCCCTCACCAGTCACAAGGCGGGCCAGGACTACGCCTGGCGCTTCCTCAAGGAGCGCTTCAACGACCTCAGCGCCAAGTTCGGCGGAGCCAACTCCAACCTCTTCCAGGCCATCCTCAAGAGTGCCACCTCCTACCACGCTTCCAACGACATCGCCAAAGAAGTCCAGGTTACACACTTCCCTTCACTTTCTCCATGCTCATCTATGAGGAGGGATGAAAGACAATCGGTACAGGCCTACTTCGATGCGAAGGATGTGGGAGTGCTGAAGCGTCCAGTAGCGCAGAGCGTGGAGCGCATTCGTCTCAATGCCAGTCTCCTCCAGCGAGACCAGGCAGCACTTGCCAAATGGCTACCCGCACATGCCAAATAGGCCCTATTGTCCTGCAAGGAGACTTCTCTTCTTGCATCTCTTGAATTATTCTCTTGCATTCTCTTGGATTGATTGCAGTTCCCATTCATTTGTTTCATCTTTGGCCAAATCATTTGTAGGCCCTATTGCCCTGCAAAAAGTCTTCTCTTCTTGCTTCTCTTGCATTATTCATGCATACTCATGCATTGATTGCAGTTCCTATTCATTGGTTGGCATTTGTTTGCATCATTTGTTGAATTGGCCAAGTCTCGCTTTCTCAAGACTCCTCGCTTTCTCCCAAATCCAATTAATGGCAGGATAATGAACATGAATAATATACATAAACATAATCCATATTTAAAGAAAAGATGTCAAAATTGAAAAGTCGAAATTAAAAGTGAATCAGTGCGTAAAGTACAAGTTCATAATTTCTTTTTTGCTAAATTTCAAATTTTTAATTTATTAGCTTAAACATTACACTGATGGGATTTTTTTAAATACTAAGAACATGACATCGTATGTTGCTGCTAAGTAGCATAACATGATTAGGCAGCTTGGAACCGAGTTTAGAGTCAATCCGACAGCCTTGCTTGAATCAAAGGAAACTGCTGAAGTTGGAAGATAGTTGTGGCATGAAATTAGTGTGTAGAAATGGGCGATGAATGATAAAGTGTGAGTGTCAGGCAGTGGAAGAGGCAGTGGATGGAGTTGATGGCGTAGCGGCAGAAACGGCAGCAGTCTCGGCCTTCTTGCTAGAGAAGAGCAGTGCGAGGAGGACGGGCAGGACAATGAGGGAATGGATGAGGCCCAGCACAATGACCAGGAAGACTGTCTTGAAAAACGTCTGCACGATGTACGCGTCCACGGAGCCCAGGACCAGTGTGCCCAGCAGCGTGGACAGGCCGCCTGGGAAAGGAGCCACGGTGCCGGGGATGAGGGAATGGGAAGAGAGGATGACCTTGCAGGACTGGCCAGCCAACGTTGCGCAGCGCTGTCAAAGCTCGACTCCGACTCTCCGTCTCCTCCGCGGCTAGGAAGGCGTAGGTCACGTGCGCCGTCAAATCCACCGAGAATCTACATCGCCCTGCTTTCTTCACCTCCTTCACCCACAGCAGAGGCTCTGGCCTCACCCGGTGGCCATGGTGAGGCAGATCATGGACACGGCGTCCAGCCTCACGCCCCACCACGCCATCACACCTGGACAGAGAGCTCTAAGTTGGGGATGTGTTGAGGGAGGCAGAGGACCGCACCGAGGACACCGACATCGATGGAGAGGATGGAGGCGATGACGAGGACGGCGCCGAGCGTGGAGGGCACCAGGAAGAGGCTGATCAAAGCCATGCAGCCGATGCCAAGGCTCAGCGATGTCTTTGTGGTCGGGGCCACCATCTCGTACTGCTCCACGAACGGGAATAGGTCATTATACGCAAAAGCATCCATGCTTGCATACCTTCATCCAAGCCTTGCCAATCGCTTCTTCCACACTCACTCGATAAGGCAACCTGTCTTTGGCACATATTTGGCGAATGAGACGTACCGCTTGGCGCTGCAGCAAAGGCGTCTGAATGTTGCGCAGGCCGACCTATGGTTGGCTTTCTTTGCAATGAGGGGTATGCAATGAACCAGAGTGGGAAATAAACATGAAATTGAAAGGCTGCGACAGTTGGATAGGCTGGAGGTGCGGCAGGTGTCCAACGAATCACGGCTTCCCACTGACCTCGAGCTGAACTTGTTCTCACCCATTCCCACACCTCCGAGCAAATCTCTTGTCTTTCGTCGATATAAAAAAACCGTCATCAATTACAAATGCGATTGCGAAGTAAATGGGAGTTAGTGAGGGAAACCTGGTGGTGCCAGAGAGAGTCGGTGACCGGGGCTTCAAGCTCGTCCAGATAGGCAAGGAAAGAACGGAGCCAGAGCACAGTGCCATTGTAGCCCATGGTGTAGGGCTGAGGGAAAGCTGAGGGAAGTTAGTGAGGGAAACCTGGTGGTGCCAGAGAGAGTCGGTGACCGGGGCTTCAAGCTCGTCCAGATAGGCAAGGAAAGAACGGAGCCAGAGCACAGTGCCATTGTAGCCCATGGTGTAGGGCTGAGGGAAAGCTGAGGGAAGTTAGTGAGGGAAACCTGGTGGTGCCAGAGAGAGTCGGTGACCGGGGCTTCAAGCTCGTCCAGATAGGCAAGGAAAGAACGGAGCCAGAGCACAGTGCCATTGTAGCCCATGGTGTAGGGCTGAGGGAAAGCTGAGGGAAGTTAGTGAGGGAAACCTGGTGGTGCCAGAGAGAGTCGGTGACCGGGGCTTCAAGCTCGTCCAGATAGGCAAGGAAAGAACGGAGCCAGAGCACAGTGCCATTGTAGCCCATGGTGTAGGGCTGAGGGAAAGCTGAGGGAAGTTAGTGAGGGAAACCTGGTGGTGCCAGAGAGAGTCGGTGACCGGGGCTTCAAGCTCGTCCAGATAGGCAAGGAAAGAACGGAGCCAGAGCACAGTGCCATTGTAGCCCATGGTGTAGGGCTGAGGGAAAGCTGAGGGAAGTTAGTGAGGGAAACCTGGTGGTGCCAGAGAGAGTCGGTGACCGGGGCTTCAAGCTCGTCCAGATAGGCAAGGAAAGAACGGAGCCAGAGCACAGTGCCATTGTAGCCCATGGTGTAGGGCTGAGGGAAAGCTGAGGGAAGTTAGTGAGGGAAACCTGGTGGTGCCAGAGAGAGTCGGTGACCGGGGCTTCAAGCTCGTCCAGATAGGCAAGGAAAGAACGGAGCCAGAGCACAGTGCCATTGTAGCCCATGGTGTAGGGCTGAGGGAAAGCTGAGGGAAGTTAGTGAGGGAAACCTGGTGGTGCCAGAGAGAGTCGGTGACCGGGGCTTCAAGCTCGTCCAGATAGGCAAGGAAAGAACGGAGCCAGAGCACAGTGCCATTGTAGCCCATGGTGTAGGGCTGAGGGAAAGCTGAGGGAAGTTAGTGAGGGAAACCTGGTGGTGCCAGAGAGAGTCGGTGACCGGGGCTTCAAGCTCGTCCAGATAGGCAAGGAAAGAACGGAGCCAGAGCACAGTGCCATTGTAGCCCATGGTGTAGGGCTGAGGGAAAGCTGAGGGAAGTTAGTGAGGGAAACCTGGTGGTGCCAGAGAGAGTCGGTGACCGGGGCTTCAAGCTCGTCCAGATAGGCAAGGAAAGAACGGAGCCAGAGCACAGTGCCATTGTAGCCCATGGTGTAGGGCTGAGGGAAAGCTGAGGGAAGTTAGTGAGGGAAACCTGGTGGTGCCAGAGAGAGTCGGTGACCGGGGCTTCAAGCTCGTCCAGATAGGCAAGGAAAGAACGGAGCCAGAGCACAGTGCCATTGTAGCCCATGGTGTAGGGCTGAGGGAAAGCTGAGGGAAGTTAGTGAGGGAAACCTGGTGGTGCCAGAGAGAGTCGGTGACCGGGGCTTCAAGCTCGTCCAGATAGGCAAGGAAAGAACGGAGCCAGAGCACAGTGCCATTGTAGCCCATGGTGTAGGGCCTGAAGAGCGCTGATAAGGAGAGGTAGATGGGTGAATGAGAAAGGAACGTATTCTCCAGCTCGTAGGCGAGTTCCAGCACTCGCTCACGGGCGATTGGCTGGCTGAGATCCGGCGCTCGAGCCACGGCCAAACTCAACTGGAAGCCCGCCTCGAAAAACTCCTCCTCCATCCCCCGAATGAACCTCAACTCTTGCCCTATCATTACCACTATTGCTCTCATCAGCCAAACCCAGCTAGGTGATGATCTTTGGCTACTATATTACCCGGTACTAGGCCCTCTTCCAATCGCTGCATGCCGAGCCCACTTATCACTAAATAAACTGCCCCTAAAACAATGCTTTTGAAGCAGCAGTACAACAGGAGAGTGGATGATGAGTAGGAGGAACCAAGCAGGAGCATGAGGTACTTAAAGAGCCAATGGAAGACGACTGGGGCATAGAGGGAGTGGAAGAAGTTGTCAACCAGGGAGCCATCGCCTCCTTCCGGTTTCCGCAGCTTTTTCCACCTACTCATCTCCCTTTCCTTTAGCAAGCTTGACCAACTCGACTTCGGTTGTAAGAGCAACTTGGGCAGGGGGTTGTCGGCAACTTTGGCGCTGCGAAGTTTGCAGAAGCAGAGGCAGTGACGGGAGGCAAGCTCAGCCTCGCCCAGGTAATCCATGCAGGCCAGGTACAGTGAGAGTTGAAAGACATAGTCCAACAGAACCGCCACCGTCGCATACACGCAAAATATCCGCACACCAAGGAGCGGCGAAACGCCTTCAATGGCGGCATTTAAGTCTATATTGTATAGGTCGTAGGATTGGACATCCGATAGCAAAGCAGACAGCGTCGGTGAGGGAGGTGATGGTGACGGAGACGACGGCATGGCTGAGTGTGAAGCCCATTCTGGCCTCTAGCTCCGTCGCCTCGCATTCCGACGCCTCCCACGCAGCGCAAAGGATGAACTGCCATCCTCACTCATTCTATCACCATATCATCCAACAGGAAACAGCCCACTCACCATATCATCCAGCCCTATGGCTGCAAAGAGGACAGCGTTTGGAAGGGCTGAGTGAGGGGTGAGAGGGTAGGGGGTAACAGAGGACGAGGAAAACGATGATGTTGGCGATGCCGTTGAAGGGAACGCCGAGAAGGAGGAGGAGACCGAAGGAGGAGCCCAGGGCCAGGCTGGAACTCACCAGCGCCGCCACAGCGTGCCACGGTCGACTCCGGACCATGTCCAGCCCTCCCATTCCACATCTACTCCTCCACATCTACCCCTTGTAAACCTGTTCATTTATCCTTAGCTTGCCATACTTCTTCTTCCGGGGCTTGAGCATCATGTTGCAGAGGATGGCGAAGACGGCCAGGGTTGACAAGCTGACCAGGAAGTTCGGCCCAAACTTCTCATCTGCACCAAGCTTAGGCGTTTGGAGGCTGGTTGGAAAAGGTGGGGAGTGCAACTGGTTTCCTCCATGCCGTGGGTGAGGCTGTCGGAGTGTGCGTGTTGAATGCGGAGAAGCGGAGAGGAATAGTTGGCCTCCAGCCAGTCGGACATGGCCAAGACCAGTGCTCGGCTTTTTCTTCGCTCCACACTTGCTGCACTGCTGTTCAGGCCTTCTCCCTAAACTTTGCATTTATCTACTCTTTTTAATCCTTTTCGCCAAGTCAAAGAACGAAACGGTAGGATGGCTAAGTGATGCACAGAAAATAGTAATAAAAGGGGGAGGGAAGAAGTAGGGAACCTGTTTGAAGAAGTAAGCGAGGCGTAGGCACCTGGCAGAGCGAAATCCATAGTGATCCAATCTGACGCCGCCAGCGAGGACGTCGCCGATGTAAAGGGGGTTGGCTTCCGTGCCCAAGACAGGCCAGAAACGCAGCCCCTTGACGGAGGCGAGTCGGCGACGGGACTGGAGCAGTCCCACATGCTCGTTCCCGAAGCAGCCACCCTCGTAGCGGAGGCAACGCTCCTCGTACTCCTCACCCTGAGCAGT
Source organism: Ptycholaimellus sp. GST1_10 (assembly GCA_030248095.1). NCBI lineage: Eukaryota > Metazoa > Nematoda > Chromadorea > Chromadorida > Chromadoridae > Ptycholaimellus > Ptycholaimellus sp. GST1_10. The sequence continues at coordinate 46,347 of JASANA010007168.1, forward strand.
GAAACGATGCAGAAGGAAGCTGTTCAGCCGATCCACCTCCGCCAATACGTCGTCATCTAGCACGTTTCCATCCTGTTCATCATACTTTCATCAGGCTTGTACGCAACTAAGCACAAAATATACATCAAAAGCATCTGCATAGTTAAGCTTGAGTAAAATTTTGATGAACAAGCTAAAAAACGAACCGGTTTTTTGGAATAGGAAAGAATTTGTAGATAGACGCGAGATCCCAAGCTTCGGCCCGGCACATAATTCTCCTCATCCATGGGCCAGAGCCAGAGCAGGCGTTGCCTATCTACCTAAATTCCCACATCCTTCCCTCAAGGCTACCTCCTGGCTCTGTGTTTTGACATTGGCTTTGGAGTGAGTGGGGGTAAAGAGATCCTCGGTTCTGGAAACCAGACGGTAGGGCACCAGCAGTAGCCCCGTACTCAATCCCATGCCCAGCAGTACTACAATCAGCTCCAGCTTCACTGCCAGGTTAGCAGAGAAGGAGAAAAATGTGGGTGACAAGGGAAGATGATGACTAGGAGACGATTGCGGTGAACGAAGACGGCCCATCGGTAGGCCCAGCAGCGGAGGTAGGCGCCCAGAGCGGCGGCCAAACGCGCGTGCCATCGCCAGGGGGCCCAGTCTCTCATCTACTCCAACTACACTCCATCCATCACTTGCCTCTCACCAACTTCAACAGCCAATGAGCTGGCACCTTAGAGAGGACGCTGAACAAGGCTCGTCCAGAACCAACTGAGCATCCTTAGCGGGCTTAGCATGGGCTGTTATCATACGGAGTGTGAGAGGAAAAATAGTAGATGATGAGATGAGCGATGCATACATATCCGTGATGTGAAAGCCGAGCAGAGAGGGAGAGCATCGTAGGCTCCTCTCTCCTTCCTCACAACCGGTCTCAACCCTGCCGCGACTGCTCCCGCCAAAAACTAGCTCAATTCATCACTGCGCCCTTTTTTGCCCCCCCCCCCTTCATCTCTACTATATGCCGGCCCCGGATGAAATGCACCGAATTTCAACAGCGACTCTCAAAGTTTTGTACAAATTCGGACGAATTTTGAAATGCAACTAATCTTTCGTTTGCAAAATTGAGAAAAGTGTGTTCGAGGACAGCAGGGCATAAAAAATGACTCAGAGAGGCGGTAAAGTGGAATGGTTGCATATGTGCTGTAGGGGATGGGATGTGAGAGGTGTGAGTGGGTGGGGATGGTGGGTGACCAGCGGAATTGCCACCCTGCCCACGGGACATTGCGCATGGGGCAGGCCTGTTGCCTCTGTTTGTAGATTGCTTGGGGGTTCGGCGCCGGGGTGTGGAGGGAGTGCGGGGGGGGGGGGCGCAAATTGGCAGTGCTGTTGGGAGGGGATGGCATTTCTCTGTGCAGAGAGATGGGCGCCCCGTTTTTGGTCCGTCGGGGTCAGGCAACTGGCTGCAGATGACCTACATAGGCCGCCGCTTCACTCATCTCCCCGCTCCACCAACTGGTTCCAGGCCCCTCTTTTGCCCAGGTGGCGGCCAACATTGCATATGTCCCTTTTTTCAATCCCTTTTCCGTTCAAACGACTGGCTTGAGGCGAATAAGGGGTCCCACATCTGACGGAGCAGGGGCCTTTCTCCTGGGGAAGATGACCAGCGACCCGTGCTCTTCAGTTGGAAGAAAGAAGGCATGGAGGGAGGAAGAGACGGGAGGCAGAAGATGAAGTGGAGGAAGGTGGAGGCTTGGTGGAAGATGAAGAGGATAAGGAAGGGTGTAAGATTTTTGGGTAGTGGGGGCATAAGTCGGTGGGGAAGTGGGGGGGGGGGGGGGTGCGAGGGGAATCGATGGGACTTTGGCGCCAGAGACTTCTTCCTTCCTAGGCCGGCGGCCACAGCGACGGGGCCCTATGCCAGTCCGGAAATTCCATTACATCCCCCAGCACTCTCCACCGCCCCTCCTGCTCTCTTACTACCGCGGACAACAAACACCCCGCCAGCCCTCCTCATATAAGCCTCATTGGCGGGACAAGGAAGAGGGGCGCTGAAAGAGTGCTCCCTCCGTGTTTTCTGCCCCCTGCCCTAAAAGGTGTGTGCGAGGGGATTGAGGGGGCGGGAAGAAAGGTGGTGAGGAGGCTGGAGGGGTAAGAAGAGGGGGAAGGTTTTTAGCCGGAATGTTCCCGGGGCTTCCCCCTCTGCTCGCTTTGATTGTGTTCATTACAGGCGCGGCGTGGGGGCTGGGAGTGCGGCGGTGGGCCCCGCTTTTTCTCACAACCTCTCCTGACCAAAGAGCACTGGAGGGGCTGGCTAGAGGAGGAGAGGAGGAGAGAGAGGAGAAGAGAGGAGAGGAGAGGGAGGGTCACTGCGTCAATACGCCTCACGCATTCACACGCCCTGCACAGTCCCCCTCGCCTCTCCTCCACTCATGAAACACTGGCCACATTCCCGCCTCTGATTTATGCCAGGTCTTTCTTGGCTGTGCCTGAGGCTGCTTGCGGCGAACTGGTTGAGGCGAACTGGTTGCGGGGGAGCGCAGGCTCCACTCCAGGCAGCGCTTCTGAGTTCATTTTTGGCCTAGCCCAGCTGAGCATCTGGGATCGATGTCCCTGGCCAGCCTAAAGAGCCCAACCGCTTACCTCCCCGCCCTTCTTCCATCCAAATTTCCGCCCCCCCCCCCCCAGTCCCACCATTACACGGCTAAAGGTCGCCCATGAATATGTCACTACTGTTTTTATGGGCTTGCACCAACTACATATCGAGCCCGTCTCTATTAGTTACGTCGTTTATTTGCAAATCACCATTGGCAGAGAAGCCAGGTCTAAATGACGAAACAAAATCATATCATTTTTTATCACCGTTATGAAATATAAACAAGGTGTTCTCGGCTGTTGCCAAGATGCGCGGCCTCACCTCAAGACACCACCTAGATGAAAATTCATGGCAAAATTCAACCGATCTCAATGAAAACCATGAATTATACATGTTCAAATTTTCGAAACATCAAGATTTTGATGTTCAAGATCAAGCCATAAATAGAGCAATACTAAAAATTTCAAAAATTTCTCTTACCAGCTTCAATACATTACTATTTCGGACGTACATTCCACAAATCAGCTAATTTCATTGAAAAACCATAGACTTATGCATGTTCAAATTTTCGAAACATCAAGATTTTGGGTTTTTGACAATAAATCGATAAATAACAAATATTTCAAAAATTCCTTTTTCCAGCTTCAAGATATTACTTTGCCGGAAGTACCTGCAAAAATTCAACAAATTTCATTGAAAAACCAGTGATTTATGATTTTGCGTATTTTGAAACATCAAAAAATTGAGTTTTGGGCGAAATTCAAAAAATTACGCCAAGCGCCAAAAATGGTCCCGAGGCACCGCCTAGACGGACCTTCATGCAAAAAATCAGCCATTTTCGTTGAAAAACCGAGGAGTACGGGCCTCGGACACACATATATATATGCCCGTCGCTTCGGGCAGGGCGCCAGAGCTCCTCCGGCCTCCGGGCACGGGTGCTACAGCCCCTACGCTTCGCCTAGCATGCTTCGCATGCTAGGCTACGCTCCGGGGCCTCCGCACCCATGCCCTCCGGCCTACGGAGCTCTGACTGCCCTGCCCTCCGCGGCAGGCGGCCTTCGGCCGCGCAAAAAGGCTGATATATTCCAGTCTGATTTCAAAATTGGTCGGGCTGATATTGCTTCATTGTTTTGATCGGCCAAAAAAGTATTAGCTGTTTAAGGAAAGATCAATAAGTCCTTTTGTGCAGGCCTCAGAATGCATTAAAACACGCTATATTAACCTCATTCTTCTCCTTTTTTCGACTCACCCGCGCGACTAGGTATTTTTGGGTTTGGAAAAAGAAGTGCTAGAGTCTTAGTGTAGCCTTATTTCGCTCTCCAGCAATCAAGAAAAAGGCAGTAAGCGTTTTTGCTGACAGGGTGCTGGTGGGCGTCCTTTGCGGAACGGGCGGAAAGCCGTTTGCCAAACTAGGTTCACCCCGTTACTAGCAGCAGGAGCAGGGGTGGGGGGGAGGGGAAGGAGGGAAGGAGAAGGAAGGGGAGGAAGGAAGTCCAGCTCATCCATCCATCCTCCATCCGCTCCCGCCTGCCTTTGACAGTTGCGGCGGTGGGGATTTATTTAGAAGAGCCACCTTGTGAAGTCTGGCCAGACCGCCCGTTTTTCACGCTTAGCAGCGGGTGGGGCAGGAAAGGAATGGTGTGAGGGGTTGTGCGTTGGGGAGTCGTCCATCCATTCTCTCTGTCCCTCCCGCCCACTCCACAAGATTGCACCGTTCCGTCAACGACGCCTCCGAGCTCTCTCTTTTTCCAACTCTTTCACGCCTCTTGCAAGTTCCGCTTCCCTTTCTTTCCGCTCTGCCACATTGCATTCATTCCCAGCTCAAGGGAAAGGCCAACTAAGCAGGCTTCTAATCCTGTCCTTGGCGGAGTCCTAGGCTATCAGAATGGAAGTAGGCAGCTGGCCTAGGGAGCATGGAAGACTGGCGCATTGAGGAATGCGTTCTGAATGAAGGCGCTGGAAATGTAGACGCGGAAAAAGGAAAGGGGTGGGCTTTGTCTGGCTATTAGGCTGCCCACATTGCTCATTATTGCGGCCCATGGGGCGAGGGCAGAGATTGAAGAGGAGAATCCGGCATGCCATTTGTCCCCCGCCGACACGCCTTCTCTCCCTAATGCCCACCATCAGAAATGGGCGCGTATTTTTGCGCCCTTTCCCTTTCCCACCCCCCATCCAAAGCAGCATCTAAGCCCCATCTGTTTATTTTTGCCTCCCTCTTTTCGAGCTCCCCAGCCTTGGCCTGGATGAAAGACCTTGGCATAATCTCGCCTCCCGTGCTTGTCCAAGTCTATCCTAGGCAAGCCCCCTAGATTTGGCCGCCAGTCGTTGCAAGCAGAGTCTGTCATTCTTTCTCGATTCTTCCCGCAATTCTCTGCAATGGAATGGGAATAGACGGGCCAAAGTTTCGCTGTCCTCTCAAATTGGGACTACAATTTCCCCGTTGCCGGTGGATTGCACAGAGCTGTCCCTCTCTGTCACTTTCACCGCCAACACAGTCCTGGAGGCAGGCAATTAATTAAATTGAGAGTCCCTGTCGCCATCTTCCTAGCTCCCTTAGAAGCATCGCGGCTGGCGTCGGTAAGCATTTGCATATTCAGGAGGAAGAGAATAGGCTTAGTTCAGTGAAGGTTCGGCTATAGCCCTAGGCTTAGGCCTATTGCGTCAGTGATATTGCTCGCCAGTCTTTTTTGCTGCACGGTAGAGGGTGTGGACTAGATTTAGTGAAGGGGAGCGGTAGGCTTTGAGGGGGTGGGTGGGTACTGGGTAGTGGGTGAAGGGAAGTGGAGGTGGGAAAGGGAGGGCGGGGGTAAAAGAAGGGAGTGGGGGTAGGCGGGGGTGTCTTTGTAGCAGAGCAGAGGCAGAGAGTGCGGGGCGGACATAAGCATGAATGAAAAATAGGCGGCAGAGCGCGGGCCGAGCGCGGAGCTGAATTGCAAAGTTGCCTTCGCCGCCCGAATTTCACACCCTCCACTCCCTCCTCCGCTCTCATCCCTCCGCCTTTATCTCCCTGCTTACCTGAAGAGCCCCTTGAGGACAGAGCGCGCGAGAGATTGGGCCTGCTGACTGATGAGGGGCAGGAAGAAGTTGCGGCTGTGAGGCGGCGCTTTGCAGGAGAAGGGAGAATGGCCCAGGGCTGAGTGGAAGAGAAAGAGAGACAGGGATGGAGGTGGCAAGCGGGAACCTATCAACTGCCAGCAATGCTTCCTCCGGCCCTTCACCCACGCCCTGGTCTCAGGGCAAACTCATCGGTACGCTCCTTACTTCTCCTTCACATTCTCTTATCCACCCACTATCCATTTCCCTCTTGTCCCCGACCTCCTCTACCAGCACATCCACACCCTACCTCCTCACCTCTCCTCACCACCTTACCCCACCCTTTCCCGCAACAGCACCCACAAACACCTTCCCTACATTATTATGCCTCATTAGCAAAGCAACTTTTTAGCTTAAAGGAAGAGTATCAGAAATGTCACCCACCTCAGATCATACTGGAGTTTTTTTTATGAGAAGGCAGTGGTTTAGTAAGCTTGCAAGCATATTTGGTTTTTGCACTTTTAAGTTAAAAATTCGAGAAAAAAAATTTCAAAGTTTCATGTGTTGTAGCATAGGATAATTGAATTTTATGAACAAAAAAAATCGTAAAAAAATCAGATGACCTTCCCCCATTTTGCCCCAACAAAATTGGTTAGATATAATCAAAATCTAAACGTTTGATCAAAAAAAGTATGAAAAATCGATGCGACATTTTGCGAGCAGGCTAAAATGTGAATGGTCCCTACATTTTGACTTACTCATATAAGCGATGTTTCAACAACTTAATTTGTAGTACTAGTTCGAATCAATTAGTTTGATTGATTCAACTGCTGAAAAAGAGCTAAATAAATTATGTGACAATCGTACAAAAATTTATTCTGTCACAATGCATTAACGAAACAGTAGTTGCAACACCATTTAACATTAATTGTCTCTATATGGCCCCTTGACATCCAATAAAGCTTAAAATCTGTCAAGATTCTTCTTGTCGGAAACCTTGCGTTTCTACTCAAGCACTTTATGTTTCGCATAATTTACTAATTGCTAATATGAGCCTCATTCAGTTTGATCATTTTACAAACAATATTTAGCTTTTAAAAAGGGCTATTTAGCAACGCTCTATCTGAAAACAAGAGCTGTTATAGGAGTAGCTAACATGCTTTGCAAGATACACTGGCAACCAACTACCTTCCAAATAAGTCTCAGTGAAATTGGTGCCACCGTCATTTCTGATACCCTCCCTTTAACCTATAATCGGCGCATTGGGGCATAGTAATGATTCGCACCTTTTGTAAGTCCGGTCATGTCCTCTGACACCCCCATGTGGCTGATTTTGTGTCCAGTTACTGGGAGAAGTTTTTGTAAGCAAAAGGCAAAGAGGAAGCAGTTTGGATGGGAGAGAAATAGAGAGAGCTTTTGGCCAACACCGCTCCTTTCCGCAGCCGTTGTCAGGGCCTAAGAAATTAGCGTCGCCAGTCCGCACTTTCGGTGCAAACACGGGGCTTTTCACACGGAGGGATTAGTTCCCTTCTCCCCCCCCCTCTCATGCCTGCCCCTTCTCCCTCCTCTTCCCCTCGTCAAGCCCCCCTTTCCAGCAGAGATCCGGACGCGCTCCTTTCATGAGCCCAAACAGCCTCTTTTCCAACTAGGCCAGCTGAACCCTCCGAAGCAGTGGCGCTAGGCAGAGTTTGCCAGAGCTCCTGCTAGACAACTGATAGATACAGCGCGCTTTTCTTCTAGCAGCAGCAAGTGAGCAGGGCTTTCCTTCCATGCCAGCGCCCGGAGCATCGTAGCAATAGCTTTCCCCTCCCACCGCCATGGCTGCCAGTGCCATCAATTTCTCACGTAAGTTCCTTCCTCCAACCAGCCTGCAGCTAGGCCCCTGTTTCGTCCACTGCTTTCATTCATCGCCCTTTCCGCCTGCCCTCAGTTGCCCGTCTTTTCCTCCTTCCTCCTTTTCACCTCCTTTTCACCTCTAGGCAGGCAGTGAGTGGGCAGGCCAGTTGCTGAGGCTGCATTGAAGCGGGAAGATTGGGCGGAGCGGGTGGCAAGGCCATTAGGAGGGCTGGGCAGGAGACGGAGTGGAGAGGAAGGAAAAGGGGAGGAGAGGCATGGAGATGCTGAAAAGTAAGTCTCCCACACTCTGCCAATGTCTGAGCGGGCTTTGGAGAGGCGGGCAGCGTGTCCGAGCTCCCCGCGCCCGCCACCCAGCTTCCCAGACCCAGTCCTGGTAAGTCTTGTCAGCGCCATCATCGCCTAATCCTTTGCTCCGCTTCCTTCACCCCGGCGCTTCCACTCCTCTGCTGGCTGTCCTGTCCGCTCCTGTCATCACCTATTTCCGCTCTTTGCTACCCCCACAACCGCCTCTGGCCCCGCTTCTGAATGCCGGACGGAGGCCCGCCAAGAATTCCCACACACTTCTCACACCAGAGTCACTAAGTCCAGACCAGCTTTTCAGCAGATTCCCCATTCCTGTTGACGTTTCTATCTTACGCCTTTTTCTTCCTTTGCGACACTTTCTTCTGCTTTGTCTGAAACCCTGAGAGCGGTATTTTGATTTAGCGATTGGTGTCAAGAAAAGATAATATGCGAGGCACTAAATTAGTACTAGGAATGGAAGGGGCGAGGAGTGTATCTAAGGCCGTCCTAATCATTCTGCGAATCAGCAGAGGCATGGTGTTGAGTTTCGGCAGAGCTGGGCTTCCGATTTCTAAGGCGAGCTGTTGGCGTAAAAGGGAGACGGAGGGAGGGGAGGGGAGCTTTCGTGAGAGACAAATGGGCTCACGGCTCCTCCTGCCCTGCCCTGCTCTGCCCTGCCCACACCATTACCCTCACCCACCAGCGCATGCTTCTAGTCCTCTTCGCTCCTCTCTTCCTACTCCTACTTTTGCTCCCAATCTTTTGCCTGCCGCATCTCATCCTATCCTTCATTGCCCAATCTTCCATACACACAAGTCATTAGCTCACTCCAAAAAAGACTCAATTGGTTTAGTTGGTCGTAGGCAAGCTTAGTGGCGATGCAGAGAGCGAAACAAACTGATGGTAGATGCAATTAGTTCTATATGGATAGAGGGGGGATGTGAGTGTGTGTGTGTGCTGCTCTGGTTAGCTTCATTAGGCGTAGAAGGGTGTGTCTGTGAGAGTGGTGTGAGGTGGGGGGTAGATGGAGTAGGGGTTGGGGGTGCCGCGGGGCTCTTCGCAGAGGCTCTCTCGCCTCCTCTTCGGTGGGCGAGTGAGGCGGCGGAGGCGGCGGGGAGACAGGAGAGAGAAGGCCTCCGTCCAACCGGAGAGAGGAGGCCTTCCATCCCTCCCTTCCTTTTTGCGGGCCCTCCCTTCCGCTCCTCTTTCATTTGCCCTGAGTGTGGGGCAGAGGAGAGAGGATGCTGGAGGCACTGCCACCGCGCAACTCCAGTCGATTCCCAGAGATGTGTCGGGTGATGGAGATGAAGCTGGAGAACCTCCGCTATGCCTTCGAGAGCGAGCCCACCATCGGCATCATCGTCACCACCCTCTACGTCTGGGTCCTCACTGTCGGTTCCACCCCCCACCCCTTCACCACCCACTACCATTACCACCCTATTCCTTAACCCATCAGGAGCCATCGGCAACGCACTGGTCATCGTCTCCGTGTGCCGCAACGCGGCAATGAGAACGCCGCGCAACTTCTTCATCGTCAACCTGGCCCTGTAAGTCATTTGGTTGCCTCCTTGCTGGACTGGACTGGAGTTAGGTAGGTGTTTTAGGTCGGACTTTTTGCTGTGCACGCTGACGGTGCCGTTCAACATGAAAATGATCCTGTTCCTCTACTGGGACTTGGGGGAGCTGGCGTGTAACATGGTGAGCACGGCTCAGGGCGTCAACATCTTCGTCTCCACCATGAGCATAGCAGCCATCGCTTTGGACAGATATCTCGTCGTCATCTTCCCCACAAAAACCCTCCACCAGCGAACCTTCTTCACTGTCCTCATCATCCTCGTCTGGGTCCTCTCCATTCTCTTCTCAAGGTTATCCTTCATCTTCTATCCTGCGTCCATCTCTTTCAAATAAGACGAGAATCAAGGGGCTTCAGTGAATCATTTATTTCCTTACCTTGAAATAGTTTGTTTGTACATTAAGAGAGGGTTTCTGTAAGGGTCGAGAAACTTGGAAAACGTTTTTTACTCGGATTTTTGAAAGTTGGCATAATTTGAAAGAGTATTTAGTGGGATACTTAGCGCTGCAAACCGTTTCCGAAAATTCGGCTTTGTTCCAGAGATATGGGTGTTTATGTAAAATGAGGTCAAAAAATGGTCCAAATTCGCCATTTTTGGGGTAGTCTTCTTCAAATAACCATAACTCAAGCTGGGATTGGTCTTTTTTGAAAATTCCAAGTGTGAGCTTATTCATGGAGCCTGTACAATTTTTTCCAACCCCAAACGTTTATAAAAAGGCGTTTTGATTGACCGTTAGGGCGGTTAGATCCTAAAAGTGACCAAAAATGAGACTTACAAAAATTTCAATTTTTCGATTATTTCTCGAAATTTCAATGAATGAGCACCACTTTTGACCCAAAATTCTGAATTTTTAGGTAATTTTGGACCTAGGGGTACCTCGTTTATGGTTCAACCCGCGTGCGCAAACCGATGCCATTGCTCGAAACTTGGTGATGTCTAGGTCTAGCCCTATGTTATAACATAGGAGAATATATCTGAAACTAAAGTTTGGCACTAAAAAACTTCCCATTCCTTAGGATTTCGATTTCAGCGAATTTCCTTTTCAGAGCAAGTTACTCCAGTCCTAAGGCAGGTACCCATGTAAAAATATTACTGGTTGCCTCAAATTTTTGCTTCCAAAAGACCCAAATTTGAGAGCAAGTCCGAATTTCGCCCTATGCTATAACATAGGCAAAATAGGGTGAAAAATATTTTTGTCTCTAAATTCAATTCCAATGCCCAAAATTCAAAATAGGGACTCAATTACACCCATAAATAACAGTTTTGTAGCCATTCATTTCAAATTTGAGAATTTTGGCTGTTTAAGTTTGTGGTAATTTTTGGCCAAAATTAGACCAAATTTGGCTGCATGCAGATTTTTGTTTTTTTATAAAACCTGAGCAAATTATACTATTTTTGGGTGTAATTGAGTCCCTATTTTGAATTTTGGGCATTGGAATCGAATTTAGAGACAAAAATATTTTTCACCCTATTTTGCCTATGTTACAGCATAGGGCGAAATTCGGACTTGCTCTCAAATTTGGGTCTTTTGGAAGCAAAAATTTGAGGCAACCAGTAATATTTTTACATGGGTACCTGCCTTAGGACTGGAGTAACTTGCTCTGAAAAGGAAATTCGCTGAAATCGAAATCCTAAGGAATGGGAAGTTTTTTAGTGCCAAACTTTAGTTTCAGATATATTCTCCTATGTTATAACATAGGGCTAGACCTAGACATCACCAAGTTTCGAGCAATGGCATCGGTTTGCGCACGCGGGTTGAACCATAAACGAGGTACCCCTAGGTCCAAAATTACCTAAAAATTCAGAATTTTGGGTCAAAAGTGGTGCTCATTCATTGAAATTTCGAGAAATAATCGAAAAATTGAAATTTTTGTAAGTCTCATTTTTGGTCACTTTTAGGATCTAACCGCCCTAACGGTCAATCAAAACGCCTTTTTATAAACGTTTGGGGTTGGAAAAAATTGTACAGGCTCCATGAATAAGCTCACACTTGGAATTTTCAAAAAAGACCAATCCCAGCTTGAGTTATGGTTATTTGAAGAAGACTACCCCAAAAATGGCGAATTTGGACCATTTTTTGACCTCATTTTACATAAACACCCATATCTCTGGAACAAAGCCGAATTTTCGGAAACGGTTTGCAGCGCTAAGTATCCCACTAAATACTCTTTCAAATTATGCCAACTTTCAAAAATCCGAGTAAAAAATTTTCTCGAACTTTACAGACACCCTCTCTTAACCTATCTGGTTTATTCCCTTCAAGCACATTCCTATTTTCACATTAGGCGCAAGGATCCTCCAAAAGGCGGCATACCTACATTTTCTAATCCCCTTTTTATCGTAGAATCTGGATTTACATATATTGTTGTGTAATTCCACACAGTTTGGGCGAAAAATATTCGGAAATTTACGCCCAAAAGCTCCCAACGTAAACGATGGTTGAAATTCTGTGAAAACGAGTTTTAACGATTTTATATAAAAACTAACAATTTTTCAAAGGTTTTTATCAAAATAGCAATATTACAAAATACCAACATTATTCAGAATACCCACATTTTTATCGGACTCAAGGGAAAATATGCGAAATTAATGATTTGTGGCAAAGTTAGAAAAATAGAGAAATTGATGAAAAAGATGAGGAAATAGAGAAATCGATGAAAAAGCGAGGCATATTGAAGTCAGGGGTTCTTTTAATTCAAGGCAAACTAAGGGCACAGGCGGATTAAGGATATTTTTGGCTTTCAATTATTATTCATAATTTTGGAATTTTGATGAAACTCTTTAAAGAAAATTTTGACCTTCCTTTACGTTTGGAGCTTTTGTGAGTCCATTTCTGTATATGTTGCGCCAAAATTTTGCGGAGTTACATTAGAATGTATTGAGATTTAGATTTTGCAATAAAAAGGGGAGTCAGGAAATTTAGGTCCGCCCGATTCTAACTACTCTGGGATTACACCCCTTAATTAGGCTGGAGGTCAAGTCCGATATATTTGATCACCGAGGAATAGATTGGCATCAATGACATACCTCAATCAAGGCATTCTATGGGGACACTTCTAAGTGTAAAATGTTTCAGTGTACTAGGGGCTTTTGGCTTGAAAATTAAGAATTTATATGCACCGTTGCAACTGAATGAAGGCACAGTGCGTATGCTATCTATCACAATTTCTAAACAAAAGTGTTAATTTTCTTTTTAATCCTAATCATAAATGATGTCCCTTTCATGGTCCTTGAGGCGGCCAGGTTCTAAAAGCAGGGTGGGAGGAAAGTGGAGGAAAGAAGGCGCGGTAGATTGCATTAGTGAGCGGACACCTTTTTCTTCAGCTGTTTGCGGCATAAATTCCCTTAGGTGCTGGAGAACGGGGCCTTCACTGAAAATAGGCAACGAGCGTTTTAGCACCAAGCTCCCGGCTTTCACTCTGCTTTTTAGCCCTCAGCTTATTTCCTACTTAACCCATAAAGCTCAGAAGCCATCGCGTGCTACCGTTACTTTAACCGCTTTACACAGTAATATCGCTAAGAGACAGAGTAATATCGCTTACGGTCCGCTTGAACGGCTCCAATTTCACACAAAAAAATAAACAAAATATTTAAAATATTTTCTCTATGGATCAAATATATTTTATTTTTTATCACAAAAGCTTAGCAGTTTAGATTTTTGCACAAATGTTTAGAGCGCTCATTTATGTTCAATTTATTTGCCTGATCAGCATATTGCAAAATATTTCCTTTTAATCTCAGCTCTGAACAATGATGCAGCTTTGCAATTACTTAGAAATTCAAAAGAATCAGTTTTGCAATAAAAAGACGCAAGTGAACAAAGCGTATAATTACAGTCCATACTTTTTCGCGACGTCGGTGTCTACGGTGTTCGGGAACAACCAGAAACTCTCGTTCGCCTTGCGGGAGTGCGGCTTGGACGAGCGCTACAAGATCTGCCAGGTGGAGGAGGAAGGGAAGGAGTGGGAGAGTAAAATAAAAGGTTTGAGGAGGATAAGGAGTTGTGGAAGCGGCTGCCAATCAGCCCGGAGAACTTCACCATCTTCTGCTGGTGCTTTCAGTACATCCTGCCTCTCTTCTCCATCATCTTCGTCTACGCGCGCATTGGATGGCGCATGCGCGTTCGCCTCATGCAAGGACCCTCCAGTACTCCTTCCTCATTCACCCCTCTTGGCCCCCTCTTGACCAGCAGCCCCTCTGACAGGTCGATCAGGGAACGAAGATCGCCGGCGTTCCATAGCCAACCGCCACCGTCGCACCAACATACTGCTCTTTGGCATCGTCATCATCTTCGCCACTGCCTGGCTACCCCTCAACATCTACAACACACTTATCATATTCTCCGTTACATTTCCCCTTCTCCTTTCATGCTTTCCTTACACTCACATCGCTCTGCCCTTTCAGGTGGTCAACTATAATTTGAACACATTCGCTTTCTGCCATATTACGGGCATGATGTCTGGTAAGCAACTTCTACAGTCTTCCAACCCTAATGAAGAGCCGCCCCCTTTTCAGCGTGTGCTAATCCCATTCTATACGGCGTTTTCAACGACAACTTTCGCACCGAATTTGAGCTCATCTTCGAGCAGCTGAAAATACTCCCTTTATTTCGGTGCTCACCTTTCATTACTCTTTCGTAAAGTTCTTGAATGAAATGAAAAACAGACTGGTCAAGCGATGCTTATGCGGGCTGGGCCTGGCTGGTAGAGCGCGGGCGCTGGTGGGCCGGCGGCGGAGTGTGGGCCAGCAGAAGGAGGAGCTTCGAGGCGGCGAGGCCACGGCGCTGCTGCCCCAGCCCCATCTCGTCCCTCCCTCCACCCGTCTCTCCGCCCTCACACCACCCAGCAGCGCCGCCACCAGCTCACAGCCCTTCTCTGCTCCCCTGCCCGAGAACGGAGCTCTCCCTTCGCTCCATCATCATCCGCCTTCCATCCAACTCGACGAGGACTCCAATGAGGAGATCCTTCTCTAGCACTCTGCCCTATTTACCACACTCACTCATCGCCATCTCATACTTCAAATCTTCTCTTGCCTGGCTAGCTTGCTTGCGTGATGCGTGATGCCTGATGTTTGCTGTGTGAGGTATGAAAGCCTTGCTCTGCCTCAATTTTCCTCCTGGCTTCCTTCGGACGGGATGCACGAGTGGCGATTCTTCCAAACTTCTTCCCTCACAATCTCCTGTGATCTCGTCTCCATTGTGATCATGCTTTCTCCACATTTTTTCACCGGTTCATCCCGACAAAGCCTTTGCCAAAGCCCAGCAAAAACTATACACCATCAAATGACTCATTTGACACCTATCAGAACAAAACTATACACCATCAAAGGAATGTGATGTCTTCGCTGAAAAGACCAGCCAGACGCAGTTCTCTCGGCTTGGTGCCCACTCGGCAGTACAGCCGCTGCGGCACCCGTCTAGAGCCTCGCCCTGGCCTTCAATCATTCCTACTTTACCCTCCCAGTGAAAGGAGCGGAGGCAGGGACCTAGGCAGCAAGGCCTTGAGGATGTACTCTTTGGCGTAGGGCGGCGGGAGCTTCCCGTCCTCGCCGGCGAAAAGGTCACGAAGGCGGAGGCCGAGGGGGGAGCCGGCGCCTCCGGGCACCATCACACCGCCCTCACCACCAACGCTCAGCATCAGTGCTCGGATAAACTCTCCTCCGCCGCTCCTCAACCCATTCTCGTGTATTCATTCTTTCCTTATTGGGACCTGAGCATGGGACGGTTACCCTTCCAGGCGGCTTTGAACTGCTCGATACTGGGCCTCCGCTGTCTCCACCCACGCTACGTCCCCCAGCAGGTCCTGCATTCATAGTGAACGCTTCTCTTATTTCACGTTTTCAAAAAGCTACGCACGTAAAGGCAGATCGATTCTCTTTCCATGCTAATTGGAGGGGAAACTCGATATAGGTCCTGGTCGGAAGACTTTGAGGCGACGGCGACCTTGCGTGCGGCAGCTTCCAATTTCTCGCCTACTAGCCCAGCCACGTCCTTTGCTGACAAACTCACCAAATTCCCCCTTTTCTACTACAATGCCCCCATTCCTCTAATAACCTTCATCGATGAGCTGGTGGACTGCGCGTGTGGCCACCACCGGGAGACAAAGCTCCGCCAACTCTGCCACCTTCAGCCTTTGCATCCAGATCAGAATCTGCAACCCTTCCCGTAGCTCGGGCAGAAGAGCTTTGGTGTCCGAATAACCTTGGTGGCCTCCTTGGCATCGTTGAAGAGGCGGGGCTGTAGGTGGACAGCCTTCGCCTGCGCCTCCGCCCAACATTTTGTCCAGATCCCCTCCTGCATCCGCTCAGACAGCTCGCCTCAAAGCCCTAGTTTCTCCTCCCGTCATCCCTGCTCAGGTCACCAGGAACCTTGGTTGGGCTGTGAGTCGGCAGGGATCCAGTCGCGCGGGGAGTGCCAACGAACAAAGTCCGCCATGCAGCAGCCCGGATTGGCCGCCTGATGCGAAGAGACTCATTTGAGGAGGTGAGAAGGAAATGTAAACCTTGAAGGCGGCCATGTCGGAGAGCAGAGACTGTGCCTGGTGCTGGGCTCTAGTGGCCGCTGCCTCGTCGGATGCGCCCAGGGCTAGCAGACGCTCCGTCTCTGCTTCCAGCATGTCCTCAAACGCCCCTGATAACCAGCTGGAGAGGAGGAGAGGAGTGGAGCAACCTCAGTCATGGGACTGGGGTCTTGAGTGATGGGTATGTAGAGTGGTAGCGAAGGTTTGCCCAGAAGATGAAGGCCTTCGCCTAGCGGGCGGAGCCGTCCTGCTGCCTTCAGCTCATCAGCTGGGGCAGTACTGTCCTCATCGTTGTCCGAGCTCTCTATGGACTCTGCGGCATCGTAGAATTCATCCTCTTCGCCTTTTAATCCTGTCCACTAGAGGAAAGAAGGAATGACGGGGGTAAAAAACCGTCAGTTTTAGAGGAGGGACTGAGTGCCTTGCGCTTTCGCTTGGCTCGAACGCAGCACTGGAGCATCTCCAGCTTCTGGTGCAGGAGGCAGGCGTTGAGGTTGGGCTGGGAGTCCTCTTCGTCCTCCAGCCTGGAGCCGAGCTCTTTCTCATGGGGACAGAAAGGAGATATATTGGAGTGTGAGGTAGGGAACCCAGGTATGGGGCGGGCGCTCTGGTAGAAGCCTTCCACTGCCCGCACGAACTCCAGCCAGAACTGGCAGACGGCGAGCTTGCCCTCCTGGCTGTTGTTCAGGAGGCTGGACAGGGCCAGGCACAACCGCTCCGTCAGCGAATCCTCGGGCGCCGTTTTGGCAGACTCCGATCGTTCCTGCAAGCCAACCAATGCCCAGCCTCCTTCCAGCTCCAAGTAGGGAAGGCGGAGACGGAGAGACGCTCCAGAAGAGCAGGTGCAGGAGAGGGGGCGAGGATGGGCCGTCCTCTACGCTACGTCTTTGCAGACGATGGGCCTGTGCAGAGCCGGGGGCGCTGGGAGAAGACTGCTCTGTGCGCGTCCGCTTGGGGCTCGGTTTTGCAGTGCCCTGAATGGTCTGGGGGGCCTGCGTTGCGGAAGACGCGGGCGATCCAGGCATTGAGATCGCTTTCGCTCATGGGGAGGCTGGAGTTGTGCTGGGGGCGGGACTGCTGGGCGGATGGTGTTCGAGTGGGCTTGGCGGAGAGGGCTCGTTGGGCTGGTGCCTGAGTGAGGGCCTCCAAGGCTTCGGACATACCGCCATCGTCGCCCATAGAACCTTGGAGGTTGAAGGGATGAGGAAGATGGGGAGAAGGGAAGAAAGAGATACCCAAGTGTACGGTGATGAGTGTGTGATCCCTGGCGAGGTTGAGCCAGCGCTTGAGGAGCTCATGAAGCAGGGCCTGATCCCCGCGGCCTGAAGTCCAGACGGAGGCTCCAACGAGGCGCGGCCAGGGGATCGATGTCCGAGTAGACGTCGTTCTCCACCAGCATGGACTCTGCCATGGGCGGCCAGGCCACGCTCAGCTCCAGCCACTCCAGCGGATCCCGATAAAGCCCAAACGGCAGCCGCCTATGCTCCATCGGCGACAGCGCGAAAGCGGATCCATCCAGATCTGGCAGGGCCTGGCTGAACTCCGCCGCTCCGCCGGGAAGCTCCATGAGTCGGTAGCGGAAGAGGACGCTCACCTTCACCCCCTCCACGTCCCCGCCCTGTCCATGGTTGTTTGATGGCTGGGGGGAGGAGGGGTGGGGAAGAGGAGGAGAACGATGCGCTCTTTGAAGAGGCGTAGGAGGCCGGAGAGGTGAGTGTAGAGAGGCGGGTGGCGAGCCAGGCGAAGGGTGCTGAGCTCAGCACGAACGCTCCGGTTCTGCACATGTCCGTAGAAGAGACCTTCGCTGGGCTCACGGGAGACTAGCAGCAGGGGGATATCACTTGAGGTATCACTGCGGGGCTTAGCGGTAGAGAGCATTGAAAAAGCGGGTAAGAAACCAGTGAGTGTTGGCGGTGGCCATGAGGGCGCTGCTGGCAATCATGTTGCGCTTGGATTCGTTGTAGAGGAAGTCCGATGGGTTGACCGGGCACAGCACCAGATAGTCTGGAAACCCAAAAAGGCTGTTCACTATGTGTCCGCCTCAAACTATGTGTCTAGTTGGCTTTGTGCAAGGCAAATTGTAGGTGAATGGACCAGTGAGAAAGTCGCTGTTGGCTTCCAAAGCATCGCGCAGGGCATGGGGCAGGTGATTGAGTTGGTCGACTTTCTTTGCATCTCGGTTTTGCTCGGTGGAGTGTTGAGGGGGCAGAATGAGGCGGTGCCGGATGAGGTAAAAGGAGAGTCTGGCGAAGGAGATTTCCTGACACTTTTCTTCCCACCGCCCGTTCCCCTGACCATCTGAAAGCATTTCTGGCATGAAGTTGAGTCCAATTAACTAAAGTATCAGCCGAAAGAAGGGCTCAGGACGACGAAACAAATGTGCAGGGGAGCGATTTGCGGAGACTGAGACAACTTACAAATATTCTTTTCGTGTTCTCATAGATTTCATGCTGCAGCATGAGCCCTGCATGCATATTGTTCACAGATACAATAGAAATTTTAAATGCTTGCCAACTGAATTGAAACAGTTGGACCTCCAGTAGAAGCATGTACCATGCACTTCAAAACGGTAAATGGTAAAATAATGGTAAAATATGTCCAAATATAAAGAATGCATTGAATCTTCGATCTTTGAAAATAATTATATAAAAAACATCAGGTATATCACGGTCCCCAGGAAGGCCCCCCTGAGGAGCCCCTACAGAGGCCCCCCAGGGAGCCCCTCGAGGGGCCCCCAGCGGAACCCTTGACAGGGGCCCTCCCGGAGGCAGCGAGCTTTTCAATGATGATGCACTTCTTTTTGTAGTTAGTTATGTTGCCTTAATGGATAGTTTTTGCTAAATGCAGCAGGAATATGAAGAACAAGGAGCAGCATATTCATAATAGTGCCCCCCCGGGAGCCCCACCAGAGGACGCCTAAGGAGCCTGAGAGGGGCGCCCCAGGGGGACCCCTATGACGGGGGCCCTCCCGGGGGCCACCAATTGTTCAGTAATGATGCACTTCAAGACATCTGGGCTGGCGCGAGCAAGCATTTGCCAAGTGTTAGCGCCCCACGCCAGCCTCTATTCCACCAGGTGCTACGTTTTTTTTTTGGGGGTTATTGCTAGATCTCAATTTTGATAAGGCTGCTGCTCGTCAAAGAAAGCTCCAATAGCTATAATTCTTTTTGCAATGGAAAAAGCACCATCGAATTGACTATAGGTTATACTCATTTGACTTTTGCCAAAAACTAACTATTTTACTATGGATGGACTAAGGTATTCTCGGCTATTGCCAGAGTGGCGGCCCTTGTTCCAAGTAAGCAACGTTATGCATATCCATGCATAAGAATCACTTCTGGTCAAAATCAGCTGGTTTAATTCAAAAGCCTTAAACATATGTTTGTTCGAAATTTTTAAACATCAAAATTTTAGGTTTTTGGCCACAAAGCGTAATATTACAACTTTGTTTCATAAATTCCTTTTAACAGGCTTTGAGACACCACCTAAACAAGCCTAACTGCCAAAATTGAGTTGATTTTTTTTTGAAAAACTTGAGTATTTATAGATGTTTGAAATTTTGAAACATCAAGATTTTTGGTTTTTTGACTATAAATCAAGAAAATAATAAATTTTTCAAAAATTCCTTTTGCCAGCTTTGAAATGTTACTTGACGGACGTATCTGCCAAAAATCAGCTAATTTAATTCGAAAACCAGTGATTTTTATGAATTTTAGTCCTTTTCAAACATCAAAAAAATTGAGTTTTGGGTGAAAATCAAAAAATTTCTCCAAGCCCTAATAATGAGGCCAAGGCATCACCAAGGCGGACTTTCATGCGAAATTTCAGCTAAGTTAATTGAAAAACAAGTAATTTACGATTTTTAATGCTTTGAAACATCAAAAAATTGAGTTTTGGGCGAAATTCAAAAAATTACGCCCATCCCAAAAAATGGCCTGGAGATACTACCCAGAAGGACCTTCATGCAAAAAATTAGCCAATTTGGTTGAAAAACAGCGAGCCCGGCCCGGAAAGACACATATATATATATATATATATGCGGACAGACGAACGCAAAATGGGGTAACTGCTTAAGCTTGCCTTGGCCGCCCGCCGCTTCGGGCAGGGCGCCAGAGCTCCTCCGGCCTCCGGGCACAGGTGCTACGGCCCCTACGCTTTGCCTAGCATACTTCGTATGCTAGGCTACGCTCTCGGGGCCTCCGCACCGTGCCTTCCTGGCGCAACTCTGAGCTGCCCTGCCCTCCGCGCCAGGCGGCTTCGGCCGCGCAAAAATTAAAAAAAAACCATTTGTCCGAATCTCCTTCTCCTTCTCCTGCGCATGTGCTCAATGGACGATCATACATATTCAGTTCTTCCCCC